>JBCFYV010006792.1:0-10157 GCA_039000515.1 Timema cristinae | reverse complement strand
TGCAAGCTGTGCATTTCATCACCTTTTCTGGATGCATTGGTGCTCATGTCATTTGACGGTGTCACCTATTTTGAAAACTAAGCATTAATTTTTTTTAATGTACAAGTGTATATAATAAATTGCTTGGACCCCTAGTTGTTCCCCCTACTACAATGGTTGCCTGGTTATCAAGACAGATTATAGATACAGAGGACCTTTGATATCAGGTGAAAGCTAAAATAATTATACTGGTACTGTTAATCAGCCACTGAAAGTTTAATGAAGAATGTGATTTATTGCTAAAACTAGTTTGTAAGGTATGATCAGGTTTAACTCTGTGTTAAGAAAGTGAACATTAAATAAGTATAGAAAAAAATATTAAGTATCTGAAAAAAGCTAACTAGGTGCTATAATTTTTACTTAAGTCCTCAATTTTGAATTATTTCTTGGGGCACTGTATGTCACAAGTTAAACACTATAATCATTTGGACTTTAGAATCAATTAACAAAAGTGTTAATAACCGGTATTTTTAACAGTAGGTTTATCGATAATTTATTTTAACATGGTGTGTATGCTAATTGTCAAGGGCTTAAAGGTACCACAATCATACAAATATATAGTTGGGTTAGAGATTGCTAATATACTGTAGTTGATTGAATAAAGCTTTATTTTCTGAATATAATTACAAACTTTTTTGTATTTCTTTGTTTTAAAATATACATTATTTATATATAGCATAATTTATTGTATCTCTAGGTGACTTTGGATGTACAACAATTTAGGTCAGATGAGTTAACAGTGAAGACAGTTGACTACTATATTGTCATAGAGGGGAAACATAAAGAAAATAAGGATCAATTTTGCATCATTTCTAATGAGTTTAAGAGAAGCTATTTGCTACCAAATTATGTTGATATTGACCATTTGACATCTTCGTTGTCGTCTGATGGGCTTCTTACAGTCCATGCGCCAAAGAAGGTAAATATTGTTACCAAATTATGTTGATAATGAACTACAGTAGCCCCATGGCTTCTTTGGTGCTGACTGACAGCTCACAGCTGACTTCTGACACCCAACATGTAGGAATATACCTAAATTTTTACTGTCAGAAGTGACAGCTGCTAAACAAATGTTTTTGCAGATCATATGGTTTGGCGTAGGATATATAATGTGGTCTGGTAAACTTTTCAAAGCTTCTAGCTGTCAGGCAGCACCAAAGAAGTCATGGGGCTACTGTAGCTATGCTTTAAACAGCCTTTTTAAGGTTCAATACTAATAATGTAGCAAATAGCCATCTAACTTCTGGTTAAATTAACTACCTCTTCTTTTTTTTACCCAAAATACATTTTAGGCCAGATGGTTTTTTGGCTACTTATACATCTCTTTAATTTAATAATTTATCAAATTTAACAAACAAACAATACCTAAGTTTTTTTTATCAAAGAACCAAACTTAAAAACTTTTAAAATATATACCGCACAAATTAATCAAACAAACTATTTTAATACATTAAATACCTGGTTAAATAAACGACACCACATTATTGATCAAAATGTTTAAACAAAAAGTCACAGAAATTTCACTACTTACATAAGATAATTCACAAGTTACTATCTGTAATGTTTAAAAATCCCTTATTGTTATATCAGATTAGCGATTGTTGTTGTTACCTTTGATTTCATATTAATCTGTAATTTGGTTAATAATTTATGTTACCCTAAATAAGACTATTTGATTTTTAACTTTTGAATAGAAAAATATTTTTGAAGACCGCTTAGCATTCATTTTGTTGAGTACTTGGGGTCACAATCAGATACTTGACTTTTGAGTTGAGTTAATCAATTTGTATTGAAAGTCTATGGCGAATTTAAACAGGTAGGCCTACTTACTGACCCATACTTTTTTTAGATACAATTTTTTAATTTCACTCTGCCCAACAAAAAACTACCTGCTTCAGTGACTGCTTGGTCTAACACACTACTCTCATGTTGGACTAAACTGCCCAAGGCCGGGAGATTGCGGTTTGAATCTTGGACGGGTGCACTGAGAGGGGTTTCCCTAAACGATTTTCCACTCTCCGCAAATATGGGTGCACTTCTTCTAAATTAAGCCTCCCTAATCCCTAACCCATTAGTGTAATAATACATAGGCGTATAACCTAAACCATTATTAAAACACGCTGCTAAAAAAAAACATACAAAGCTGTTTGTTTCTTGAAATTTGTTTATGTACATATTTTGTTTTGTATTATATTACATGTAGATAATGTATTCTGTGGTCATTCATATAATAAAATATGTCCTCCACTCTCTAGTGATGCCACTAAGTTTATAGTTATTGTCTGATAAAAGGAAGATAAGTATTGTTGTAGTCATCTTCTAACCTCTTTAAAAAGGGTTTTTAAAGAACCAAACCAAAATTTAGTGTTAATTTTATTCCAAATTCCTCCTAATACTGCTGTGTTACCCAAAAATCCTATCAAAAAATGTTTGCTAAAGCTAATGCTGATAATGTTGCAGATTCCACAAAGCTAAGACTAATATTTGTAAGTTTAATGGTATTAGTATTCCTCCAGCCATATTAATCCTACTTTCCCACAGTTATTAAATATGTTCCAAGTATATCAAAATCTCAGTTAAACATATTTCAGTAAAGCTATTTTCTAAAACATCTTTGAGTATGATATTATTATATAACTTTAATAAGTATATGGTTTATATTAAAAAAATAAGGGTCCCCTGAGTCCCATACACAAAAGGAACCTTATTCGGGACTTTTCTTTACAGGTATACAACGAGCCTCCGGAGGAGAAAGTGATTTTGGTTACTCCCAATGTGACTGAAACTGAGCTGTAAAGCTTTCAATTAATTTTATTTAATTGTGTGTGTAAATAAGTCTACTTATATTACTTAAAAATGAAAGGACAAGGCTTGAAAACATGCCAGAAGATCCACCACGCTTGAATCTACTAGGGTGAATACTTACTCTGGGGGAAGTATAAAAATTGCCCAAAAATACTATTTTGCATTTTTTCCATAGTCTATCAACAAGCAGCAAGCTTGTCATCACCAACTGTTTCCAGTCCATGGCTGGGTAAGTTTAGTAAAATGTCTCCATCTTCCTCTAACCTTCCACCATTCTTTTCACCTACACCCTTTCTGTTATTTGTTTCTTCCATTTCTTTTTTGGCTTCCCTTGCGGTCTTTTTACTACATACTTCATCTCATTTTCTTTGGCATCCTTTCCTTTTCATTCCTCCTTACATGCCTATACAATCTGTCTTGCTTCCTCTACTCTTTTCTGGATAAATTCATTCGTAATTCTGTTTCCTTCTTATAGCAGCTAACATACTCCACACAAACTTCATTCCCATTTTCCTAGTCTCTCTTACATTCATAGCATTCCTCAATAGTCATGTAAACTTTCTTCAAACTTGTATGGATTTAAACATAACCCCAAAGGGCCTTTGTATCAAATATCCTAATGTCTGCCATCACTCCAGTAATCAGACAACATTTCACTCTCCTTAACAAAATACATTAAGAGAAATCCCAATAAACTTATTCGATCAGGATCATAATTCATAAACTAGCCCTGTACCACCCATCAATACAACTTTTCTCTTTTTCCAAGATTATTTTTTCCCATCCTCTTCTCATCTCATTCAACTTGGTAACAACATCCTACAAACAGCAGTAGAGAATTCAAGCAAAAAAAAGCCAATATCATCTTCAAATACTTTATAAATTTTGTATCCTTTCACTCAAAACCATGCCCATACCAGCACCTGAGATAAACAGACACAAACCCATTATTCCTCCTTTGATTACCATCATACCCCCACTCCCCACCTGGACAACTTGTACACTTCCTGTTCCCTCGAGAATAACAGAGATAATACCCTCTAAAAAACCCCTCAACAATAAAAATAAAAAAACTAGGATTTCGTCCGCCAGTGGTCCAAATAACAGTTCCATCTGAACCTATCAGCATACAATCTCTCAAAACAAAATAAATCTCCCACCCTCCAAGGGTTTCTCCTTTTTTACCTACTTTCAATTTGATCACTTTGCCCTAGTTCAGGATGTCCTTTCCTATGCTCGCACTCTATGGTTGAAATATTTTTTCCAAAACAAATCTCATACCCCCAACCTCGAAAAAGCCATAATCCCATCCCTCTATAAGTTCAAGCCACCTTCAGACTGAGACCCTTCATCACTACCCTTAAACACCCTTTGAAATAGTTTCATCAATTACCTCCTTTCCAATATTGCCGATCCTCTCTTTTTTGGAGACATTATCGACGAACCTCAAGATAAATTAATAAAAAGCTATCAAATCACTAAAAAACAACAGTGATTTCACCATCCTTTCCAGCTAACAAGGGCTCCACCACTGTCGTCTTGAATCATATTGATTACATTGCAGAGGCAGAAAATCAACTTTCTGACCACTCCATCTAGAGACTACTCACAGAAGACCCAAATGAAGATAAAAGTGTGGATTAAAAGAGTTCCTACGTGAAGCTCGCCCGGCAGAATCTCACCACTAACTCAATCCAACTTCTCTTTACACAAAACCCTCAAACACCTACACTGTATCTCCTCCCTAAAATCCACAATAGAACTTGACCTCCAGCTGGCTGTTTGATTGTTTCTGGCTGTGGCTCTCCAACTGAGAGAATTTCATCACTGGTTGATTCACACCTACATCCTTTTGTAAAACCAACTTCCCGCATTCATACAAGATACAAAACACTTCTTGGAGAAAATTCACAAGATTAAAAACCTTCTACCAAACTGTTTTTCTGGTCACCATAATATCACGGCACTGTACACTACCATCCCCCATGTACATGGAATATCAGCATGGAGCATTTCTTATACGTAGACCTCCGGGGATCCAAACCTACCACTTCTTTCCTGATGATGATCTATCAAGTCAACAACTTTAATTCCCTAGACAACTCTACCTATAAATAAAGAGTGTAGCTGTAGGTACACGCATGACCCTCTCATGTGCAAATCTTTACATGGGACTACTAGAAGAATGTTTTTTACAATCTCAGCCCATAAAACCCTCTGTATGACTGTGTTACATTGATTAAATTTTATGATCAGGCCTCACTCTGAAGCATACTTGTGCATATTACTAGATTATCTAAACAATTGCAGCCCCTTAAACTTCACCCAAAATAAATTACAGAATAGTTCACCTTCCTTGATGTGAATCTGTCCCTTGAAAACAACCAAATTACCCCACTGTACATATAAAACCCACCAATCACTAAACAATACCTCCATTATCATATTAGCCATCCTTCATAAACATAGACGTCTCTATCATTAAAGCTTGCCACCTGAGCCAAACATATTATGTCCAGAACCTGATGATCCAGCAATTCTCCAAAGCTTTCCAAGGCAGAGGTTACCCCAAGCCTTTAATAGAAAACCAAATCTCCAGAGATGACAGTGACCCTCCAAAAAAAGTTGACATCCATCTCACAACACAATACAATCCTGGTCTACACCTTTATATACAATATCCTTAAAAGTGGCTACAATTTCCTAACCAGTTTCACCCCCAAGAGTCACCTTCAAACGGCCACCCAATCTTCGCAATATTCTAGTCCATCCCAAACTTCCTGACATCAAGATAATCCGAGAAGAAAAACCGACTACCAAAGGCCTAATTTGTATTTAAATGTGTGACTATTTATATAATAGAAGAGCAGTTTTCAAACTGGGGTACGCAGGTATCTTTCAGGGGATACGTGAGCAGCTCTCTAAGGAAATTTGGCAAAATAACAAGGGACATATGTAAAACCCTCATTCTTGGCGGTCACTCGTTATTTTCTTTTCCTGTATTTTCCCACACGAAAACCCTCTTTTTCCTGTAATTTCTCTCTACAAGGGCCCTGCGCAAACTTTTAAATTTCTGAGAATTTTTAACCCTCTACTTGACACCTTCTATAAAAGCAGTTGATAATGCCTTTCTCAACAAAATATCTCTGTGAGAGTGGTTTTTCATCCATGGTTGTACATAAAAATTAGTGCTGCAATAGGCTAAATTTGGAGCCGGACTTTCGCTTGAAATATTCAACTGGACAACCAGACATCAAAAAGTTGTGCCAAGCCATGCAACCACACACTCCTCACTGAAAAACTTTGGGGTTCAAAATATAATCAACTCCAGAAATACGATTAAAAGTTTTGATTTGAAAATATTGTGTTTAGGTTTACTTTTTTTCTTTATTTTTAACGAATTTGTGAATAAAATGTGTAAAACTTTTCACAGTAAAATTAGTTATTTTTTTAAATGATAATACTGGATTCTCAGTAAGAGATAATATTTAAGGCTATATAACACTAAGATTCTCTCTAAAATAGATTTGTCACATTTGAAATATTTTGATCACAGATAATTTTTCCCAATAGATTAAAATAAATAGATCAATAATTTACCATGTGGTCATATTTCTTTTATGCCTGTCATTTGAATTTTTTTATCTTTGGGGGTACATTAAACTTTTAGTCATGGATTTTTTTTTTCGATTTGTCATTATAAAATGAGTTAGCCATCAGATCACCTCATTGCTAGCCATTACTTTCTAGGTATTGTAAATAATGTAGATTTAGTCAAATAAGGTAAATTCAGGTAAAATATATAATCATGATTAATTCTTGTATTAAAATGACTTGATTTTATAGGCCTACTTCTATTCTCTACCACAAGGAGTTATTAGTTAAACTTGTGTGTAAGTTTTAATTGTAGATCAGATTAAAAAAAAAAATTAACACTTTAGTAAGTACAATGTGCATGAATTACACACCCCTTGGCTCACAAAGTTTTGATTGTGATTCGAGCTTAGCATGATAGCTAGCTTTTTGGGGGAAAGGGAAAACAAACCATTTTTAATCAACAATTTAAAATATAATATGTAATTATTATTGTAGAAAAATATTTGTCCGTATTAAATTAATTTGTTAAATGTACTTTATTTCATACTTTATATTTGTTTCCAAAAAAAGGGGTTTTGCACATTCCAGTTAAGCTTATATTATGGTATTTTTCAAAATCCTATTTTAATATGGATGTTTGTGAAAACATGTAATTTATAAGGTCATTCTAAATTTAAAGAACTAATATATATCACTTTCTTGATATATTAGAACTATTTGGGTTTTAAGCCTGTGCCATATAATAATTCTATAATACAAAAAACTGCATTTTTTGAGTCACTAAAAATTATTTTTGCATTTTTAAAGGGTCTATTTGTTTGACAAATATTTTATTCTTTCTTGCAAAAAACTGTGGGCCTAAAGTTCAAAATCTAAACAAAACAATAACATGTAATTTTCGCGGTCTCAGTATTTAGCAGAATTGTCTTTTGTTGTGTTTTGGTTTAGTTGTGAACTTTAAAGTTTAAAGAGTTTTGGTAAGTAGCGGGCCCTTGCCCTTCTATCCACCTTTTTCAATGTTAATTACTAAGTAAAAAAAGCAATGTAACCCCCCTTAAAACAAACAATTTTTAAATGTAAGGGTGTGCAAAGCCTTGACCTGATTAAAAAGTTAAAATACATATTTATATTTAATTTCGTAATTTTTTTTTTTTACTGTTATGTAATAGCAAATTAATGTTGACAAAAAAAAAAATCTAGATTAATTAAATTAATGTCTCTATAGTAAACTTATTTATCATTAGGAAAAAGTCTGTTAAACTTTTGTGCAATAAAATTTTTTTTAGTTATATTTAATGCAGAAAGTCATTTAGCTATGCAACATAGTTTTTTTACAACATTTAAAAAAATATTTAGACTTCAATTCAGTTTAGGAAATATTTCATATTATTCAAATTACTTTACTTTCAACTGAAAAGGGGATTTTTAAACCCCTTTTAATTGTATCTTTGGTCCCCTGGTCACCAAATTGCAACCCCAAAACACAAATGTGATCATATAAGTGAAGTCGAAATTATTGCGAGAAAAAAATTGTGGCATTTAAATTAATAAACACAGTTTTAATCCAGTATTTTAGGCAACTTATGTTCCTTTGATGTTTTTATCGTTATTGCTTCCAAAATCTAGCTCTTCGCTCTACTTAAGAAGTTGCCTGATTAAAGTGGAGACCTTTTTCTCCAAAAAGAAAACTTTCAGGTTGTGTACAGTGTTACCAATACGATGTCGGTGATTCGGCCCTGGTTAAAATTTGTTTGCGGATCTTTTCTGAACGCAAACTAGACCCCCCCTAATCAACAAAATAAAAACATTTTAATATTAATTTTATCTGCAAAAATAGTGTGCCTTGCCCAAGTTATTTTTTTACTTTTGTGATTTCCCTAAACTTTTTCCAAACTTTTTTTATTATTATTATTAGCACTGGTCTTTTACCCGTTCGGTTATACGCACCAAACAGTTCTAGATCAATTAATAAATATATATGAGTATTTTAATTTTATTTTTAACTAGATCTGAATCCAAATCTTAGAAAATATTGAAATATAAGATGTTAATAAAAGAAATTACAGGTTTTTTGAAATTGAGCCGCATCTAAGTTTCGGTAGTGTTACAACATCCCTCATCCGGGGTGTACCGTATATGAAAAAAAAAGTGGGGAAGAAAAAATTGTTCCCAAGTTTAAAAAATTTTTTCCAGTTGAAATAGATGCGGACAAAGTTATCAAAAATTTACACAAAGTTGTTTAAAACCCCCAGTTTCATCCAAAAATCCGAAGCACACACCCGCATTTTTCTTTTTGCCTGCGTTTTTTAGCCGTTGCTTGTCCAGCTGATGTTGGTAAATTTTGGTTTTTAGTCTTGAAGTGAAATCTCGGTTTTTTATTTTTGATCTATCCACTTGAGATTCCACAACAATTCCTTAAAAGTAAAATTATTATTTTGTTTTCTGTATTTATAACACAACGAAATTTATATATGGGTCATTAATTAAAATTTAGGAAAACTTTCCCTTTTTGTACTTAAAAAAATTTGTATTTGGTAGAATAAAAGCCTTTTAAAGTTTCATTAAAAACTTAATGTGGCCTACAAATGCTACATAAGTAAACTTTAAGTATATTTAAGATAATGTGGGACGAAACAATATGTTTTAATTTTTTATTTTATAATAAATTTAGAATATCAAAATTTAAGATAAATGGGTGATCAGGGGAAAAACATTATAAAACTTCATAGATTTAGATGTGATATATTTAATTATTTAGACTGTTCTAGTTTTACAATGAAAAATAGAGTGCGTAATTTAAAAAAATATTTATTGGTTGTGACCACACAACAGAACAAATAGACATGATGACCCCCTGAACTGATTAACGACTGATAAGGATCTCCTACAAAGTACTAGGTACGTCTCAGTACCAACCATTGGACAAAAAATACTTTATTGCTTTTTGACATAAAAGTTTATGAGATCTGTAAATCTAGCTTTAAAAAAATCAATAAAATATTTGTGATATTAGTATCCTCAAGATCTTTGGGTGCTGAAACAATTTGTAGTTAAAAAGGGAAGCTATCAGAAGTCTTTTTGGCATATTTTTTTTTTTATAAAAAGAGGGATTTTTTGATCTGGATGAAACCCTAAAATCCAAGCAATAGGTTAGACTTGATTTGGGCTTTTTAAAGAAAAATGTATTTTTTAATTTTAAGTAATTCCCCTAGTTAAATGTGAGAGTTAAAGTTACAAAAAAAAAATTGTCATCTTTCAATTTCCAGGGAATTAATATCTAAAAGGAGTAAATTCTCACTAAAAGATATATATAGCTTTGCTATTTGATTCTTTTATTAAGATTTTTAACAAAAATGCAATAACTGGGATAATTAAACTCAATTGAATAATCATTATAAAGGGCTATCTAAATTTCCCACCTAGAAGGACGTTTCAAGATTACATAAGATATTGTATCCACGCCCAAAATGACGGGAATTTTAAAAAAAAGAATGAGTTTTTATTAAAATATCAACACCCTCTAAAGACCCAAGACAAGTAAGTTTTGGGGCAAACATTTTCTAAGGACCCAGAAATATGATTTTAATAAAACATTAAATTTTAATATCTAATTTTAAGGGTTAATTTGAAAAGTTTAACAGGGATAAATAAAGTTGAAAGAGAATTTTGAATCAATGTTAGCCCACTTAGTGGCGGATTTAGTTCCCAAACAGTTG
>JBCFYV010006790.1:0-10649 GCA_039000515.1 Timema cristinae | reverse complement strand
TAAACCCCTTGAACATATTTCTAACATTATAGGAAGTGTAACGGGAAAACCAGACAAGAAGTTTACCAATCATAAACATAGTTGTTTTATTTAAGGACAATCAGAAAGTAAATACACAACTAATGCAAACAAGATCCAAATAACTCTCGGAGTTATGGATATAATCTTACTTTAACAATATCTGAAAAATAAAAGTGGAAACATAAAGTTATATGTTTGTTGTAAGTTATAACAGTAGAACTAATTGACATCTTGGGATTCTATGGTTCTTCTACGGTTCCCTCAATAATAGCGTTAAGCACGCGCAATCAAACAATATTTATCATACATTTAAACTTAGACCAAAAACGATAAACACATACGAGTATTTAACTCTAATGAAATCAACAACGTTGATATCAAAACAAACGTTAGGCCAGCCTCTACTCTATCACCTAAGTGCCCTGTATACTCCCAGTTAAATAGACAGTTAAATAAACTCATTCTCCAAACATGCGAACTACAAAGAACGGGCGGTAAGCCTGACTCGCCGAGTACGCCTTGGCGCGATCAAAAATATTATAAATAAGCAAATATACATTATGAATGTATAACAAAACATAATCAAATTGTAACTATCAATATGACGTTAACCCTCGTACCCCGCGAGCGTATTGGTATTGACCTGCCCACAACATTTCATAATTCCTAAGTTTTATTTATAAATAAGTCCTAAACGTAATTTAGAAAGTCGTTCCCCATTTAAGTCGAAAAATGCAATTTTGAATAAAAATAGATTACGGTCCCAAGTCGCCGTCCTCACCAAGTCCAGTCGGTGATATAATAAGTGACTATTCCAAAATCGCGATCTCTATATATACAATTATTGCATCCACAGTGTGGCCTGGAAAGGGAAGGAGGGGGGGGGGGATGATAGAACAAACGAACAGCAAAGAATACGTCTAGTGGCGCCTAGAATGATCCAGGTCCTCCTAGCGACGGAAGTGATAACTCCGTCTGGCCGCGTGGAAGTTTAGTCGTTTCCGGCCGGCCACGGATCGAGACCCGAGCAGACAGTTGGTTGAAGGCTCCGCTCAGTCTGTTGTGCCAGTTGGAGGGTGAAGGTCAAGGCTCGGGTCTCGATGTTAGTGTTTGTGTTGTAGCTGATCACGAGAGTCGGTGAGTGTAGACCCATTCGATATAACGTTAACTAGTAACTTGTTACATCCTCCCCCCCCCCCCAAAGGGGAGCCAGAAAATGTCCTCAGTTGTGGGTGGAACGGCAAGGAGGTACCATCCCTGCCATCAGTAGCTGGTACGGAGGAGGTAGTCACACGAGTCCCGGCGAAAGGCTTCCAGACAGTGGCCCTCACAGCCAACTAGCAGACCTCCTTGGCAGTAGTACCTCGACAAAATCCAGGAAGGTCCATGACGAAGCACCATATGCCAAGCCCCGACCCTCCAACTCCTCATTACTGACGATCCATTGCCGCCGAGACCCGTTCCTAATGATAACCGGCCCATCTTATGCGGTTGACATCTTTCTTCAGAAGACGGTACAGTCCAGTATTTAGCCGCCAGAACCAGAAGGGGGGAGGTAGGAGAGGAGGAAGAGGAAGGCCTCTCTGAGAACACAATAAAGACACATTATACCTAAAACACAAATATACAGTCCAAAACTAAGCCAAGAACGGTTCAATACGAGTCTAGTCCGTTCGGGCCAACATGGGTTGGACAATCTAGGCACTTTTCATAGAGGTGTCTTCCTGCAGATAGCCCAAGGATGGAAGTCTTTCAAACAAAGGCCCAGTCAATTGTTCCATCTTCTTTTAAACGGGCGCGCACCCGTGCACTAGTCCTTTCAAAAAGTCCCATGGGGTTATAATTTGAAACACATTACATATCCCTTACAACATTATGTTAGAAAGAAGGGGGCCCCCCTTTTCTAATTGAATATTACACAATACACAACACACTATTATACTAAAATATATACAAACTATACAATCGATACCAAACGGGTACCTACTAACACAGGGCACTGACTTATTACATCATTGACTTCAGGTGACTGACATGTGCCCGACGGGTAACCGAAGGGTCGGCTATTTCTTTCAGCAGTACAGAGACGGGCGTTAAGAACTTGTCAATACACCATGGCCCACTCCACTTGTACGCCAGTTTAGCCGACGTCTTGTCCACAGCCGAGCTCAGGGGGAAACATTTACAAACTACATTATCTCCAACTTTAAATAATACGGGTACACGCCCCCGATTGTAGGTCCAAGCCACTTTTATCTGAGACTTCTGCAAATTTCTAAAGGCAAGTTCACATTTTTCCTCAAAGGGGCGGTCATAGGCCTCGGAAAAAAGCGGGTCGATGGTCCAAGTCGCCAGAAGGGGGTGGTCCAGATCCCTATTTAGGAAGATTGAAGCCGGGGTGGCCCCGACTGACTCGTGGAATGCAGAATTGAACGCAACGTTCAAAAAGTCTAAATGTTTATCCCAGTGAGAGTGGTCATGGTGGTGGAAGATGGTAAGCACTACTTTCAAATTACGGTTAAAGCGCTCTACGTGATTAGGGGAAGGGTTGTAAGGGCTGGTGGTCACATGTTTCATGCCCCAAGAGAAGCACATGTCCCCGAATGCTTTAGACCTGAAACAGGGCCCATTGTCACTTACAATAATCCTGGGTGTCCCTAAAATAGCCCAAACCCGCCTAGACAGGGCATTCACCGTCGTCGATGCTTTCATGTCCCTGAGGGGGATCAAAATCACAAACTTTGAAAAAGCATCCATGGCAACCAGTATTGAAGTGTTGCCCTGGGAGGAGCGAGTAAGGGGCCCTACATAGTCGACAAAGACTTTCTCCCAGGGACGCGTAGCGATGTCTGCAGAATGGTAACCTATCTTAGAATTCTGGGAGGGTTTATCCTTCTGACAGGGTTCACACTTACGTACCCATACCCTCACGTTCTTAGATAAATTGGGCCAATAAAACTCCTTAGATACCTTCCGCTCGGTCTTGAGCACCCCACAGTGCCCACCAAAGGCAGAGTCGTGGAAATATTTAAGGAGCATGGGCCTAACTTTCTCGGGAATATAATACTTGGTTCTCCCTCTAATATTTGCCACTAAGAGTCCCTTGCGTATGTGGTAGTTTCCGACGACCTCTCTGGCTCTAATCCGCCCAACTACTTGCCTACAAAACTCGTCCTCAGCCTGGTGAGTGCCAATCGAGATAAAAGATTCAGGAATAGTATGGATCACACCTAAAGTCCCGGCTTCCTGCTCCCCTCCCCCACCCCCCACGGGGTTGAGATCCTCTGACATCCACGAGAGCGCATCAGCCACCACGTTCTCCTTGCCAGCAACATGATGGGTAGTGAAATCAAACCTGGAGAGTCTCCAAATCCAGCGCCCTATTTTACCTAACTGTTTGGGATGGTTCCACATCCAGGTGAGAGCCATATTATCGGTGTACAGATCAAATTTCCTAAGTTCGAGATAGTCAGCAAACTTCTCTGTCCCAAAAACGCAACTAAGGCATTCCTTTTCATAAGTACTTTTTTTTTTTCTGCCACATTTAAGGTCCTACTGGCGAACGCTACCAGCCTACTACCTTCAGGGGTTTGCTGCGAGAGGACCGCGCCAAGCGCTATTGACGAAGCGTCAACATGTAATTGGAAGGGAATAGAAAAATCCGGCATGCGCAATACAGCTGGAGAGATAAGATGGCGTTTGAGCGCGAGAAAGGCATTGTCCTGTTCTAGCCCCAACACAAAGGCAGTACCCTTCTTCTTAAGGGCGTTAAGGGGGTGAGCTACTTCGGAGAATGAGGGAATAAACCTGGCGTAGTACGCACACATCCCCAAAAACCGAGCCGCAACCTTAAGTTTCTTCGGGGTGGGGAAGTCAATAATAGGCTTGACGCGTTCAGGGTCAACAAGCAGGTTTCCCTTGGAAATAACGTACCCCAGATACGGGACTGACTCCTTAGCCCATGTGACCTTCTGCGGGTTGACAGTGAGCCCAGCCGAGCGCAACCGTCCTAACACTGTCTCTACATAACGTAAATGATCCTGCAGGGAATTGCTATAAATGCAGATATCGTCGAGGTAGTTGAAAACAAATTTAAACTTTAAGTCAGCAAGAATATGATCTAAAATTCTGCTTAACCCCTGCCCCCCACAATTGATACCCAAGGGGACTCGGTTAAACTCATAAACCTGCCATGGGGTTATAAAGGCAGTCAATTTCTTGGAGCGCTCCGAGAGCGCGCACTGGAGGAAGCTAGCATTAAGATCAATGAGACTGTAGTATTTAGCTTTACCAAGATGTTGAAACGCTGACTCGATGCTCGGCATCGGATACGGGTCAAACATAATTTTTTTATTAACTTTCCTGTAATCGACTATGAGACGATGTCCCTGGCCCTTGCGAGGGATAATGAACCTAGGGCTGGCGTACGGCGATTTGGACGGACGAATCACCCCTTTCTTCTCCAGGTCAAAAATTAAATTCCTAAAGATCTCCATTTTAGGAGGAGCGCAGGAGTATGGCCCTGAACGCACTGGTATGTTGTCCAGAGCAACAATGTCATAAGGGAGGACATCACATTTCCCCCATCTATCCGTGATTACGTCAGAAAACCGGTTGATTACCCCTTGAATGGCCTCACTATCCTTATCCATAGAAAACAGGGTCCGCGGCGTATCACAAGCAGCAAACGAAATAAATTCTCCGGGCGCAAAACTAAAAGAGACTTCCCGTTTACCCATATTCAACTTAGCGTTAGTTTCAAACAAAAAATCGTTCCCCAAAATCATATCAAACGGGTGGACAGGGAGTACATAAAAAGAACGTCTCCACGAGAATCGACCAATTTTAATGGGAAGATTTACCTTACGGTCAACCAACAAACATTGCCCATTCGCCATAGAATAGGTTTTAGGGGCAACGTTTTCACAAAGAGTATCAATTATTATCAATTTTCCTAACAAGTTTTTCACAAACGAAGGAGTGACTAGCTCCAGTATCAAACAAACCCAAGCATTTCACTGGGCCAATACATACAGGAGCAACGGGACTAGGAACCCGTGGTTTATGAACTACAGACGCGGCTGCACCACGGACACGAGCGCGCCTTAAATGTTTACCTCCCTGCATTGCCTCTGTACGTGCCCCAATCTATTACAGCGAAAACACCTGACCCTAGATAAGTCACGAGGCGCGCTGCTCCCAGGGTTAGAACCCACGGGGTTCCCACCCCTAACGTACCTGGTACGGCTACCAAGCGGAGAAGCACCCAAAGATGGCGCAGAATTAGTTGCCCCGGGACTTGAACCCATCTGCCCGTGACTTGCAACTGAGGGTGCATGCGCGTTAAGATATTCTTCTTCCGAGAGAAGCGCCCCCTCAACGAGTGAAGCCAAGGCATAAAGATCTTGGATGGAGGATGGTTTGTTCGAAAAACAAAATGGCGCCTTGTCAGGGGAGATACGTTTTCCAAAATAATATCTACCAACTCGGGCTCCTTAAGTTCAGTGTTAAGCACACGAGCTGCCTCAGTAATAGAGAGTATAAAGTTCCTGAGTGATTCATGGGGAGACTGGAACCTGTGAACTACTTCCTTGCACAACTTCTCTTTAACCCTATTAGGCAAAAGCGCGTTCAAAATGAGGTCAGTTACCACCCTTATAGATAAATTGGCATGTATCCCCTGGGATAATAATTCTGTCAAGAACCCAGACGTCTTCGTTAAACATAAAGTCAAAAATTCAGGTTCGCTAACAAGTTTCAGGCATGAAGCCCGATTTACTTCGACAAGAAAGTTAAATAAATCCATGTGGTTCTGTCCATCACACACGGGAATGCGGCCCAAAATTTCCAACAGGACCTTGCTTTGGTACTTAGGGTACGCTACGGGCACGAGGGGGGAAGGTAAAGGGGAGGGCATAATTGGTTCACCACCCGCGTCCCTGTCCATCCCCAAGTCAGCCGGAGCCCCCCTAACCTCGCTCACCAGCTCACACAACAGGGATCTCAACTCACCCACCGTAGCGTTGGGTGGAACAGGGGTAGACCAAACCTGGAGCTCGGCGAGGAGTTGATCGCGGCTAAGTTTGTACACGTCCGATCTCGTCATCGTGGGCTTGTCGTCAGGTTTTAGTGGAGGAGCCATGGTCAACGACAGCATGTAACAAAATAAAGACAAGTATTAATACAATATATTAAGCATTGAAAACAAACCCGTGGAAATATTATCACCAGCTCAATTTCCACAACACGACCCTACACTCACAAAACCTAGAACCATAAAAACATAAACCAAAATCCGAACCACGGAACCATGAACCAGAACCATAGAACCACGCTCTGCTACCACTTTGTAAACCCCTTGAACATATTTCTAACATTATAGGAAGTGTGACGGGAAAACCAGACAAGAAGTTTACCAATCATAAACATAGTTGTTTTATTTAAGGACAATCAGAAAGGAAATACACAACTAATGCAAACAAGACAATATAGCGTAAAGCGCTTCTTCACTAAGATCCAAATAACTCTCGGAGTTATGGATATAATCTTACTTTAACAATATCTGAAAAATAAAAGTGGAAACATAAAGTTATATGTTTGTTGTAAGTTATAACAGTAGAACTAATTGACATCTTGGGATTCTATGGTTCTTTCTACGGTTCCCTCAATAATAGCGTTAAGCACGCGCAATCAAACAATATTTATCATACATTTAAACTTAGACCAAAAACGATAAACACATACGAGTATTTAACTCTAATGAAATCAACAACGTTGATATCAAAACAAACGTTAGGCCAGCCTCTACTCTATCACCTAAGTGCCCTGTATACTCCCAGTTAAATAGACAGTTAAATAAACTCATTCTCCAAACATGCGAACTACAAAGAACGGGCGGTAAGCCTGACTCGCCGAGTACGCCTTGGCGCGATCAAAAATATTATAAATAAGCAAATATACATTATGAATGTATAACAAAACATAATCAAATTGTAACTATCAATATGACGTTAACCCTCGTACCTCGTGAGCGTATTGGTATTGACCTGCCCACAACATTTCATAATTCCTAAGTTTTATTTATAAATAAGTCCTAAACGGTAATTTAGAAAGTCGTTCCCCATTTAAGTCGAAAAATGCAATTTTGAATAAAAATAGATTACGGTCCCAAGTCGCCGTCCGCACCAAGCCCAGTCGGTGATATAATAAGTGACTATTCCAAAATCGCGATCTCTATATATACAATTATTGAATCCACAGAGTGGCGTGGAAAGGGAAAGGGGGGGGGGGAATGATAGAACAAACGAACAGCAAAGAATACGTCTAGTGGCGCCTAGAATGATCCAGGTCCTCCTAGCGACGGAAGTGATAACTCCGTCTGGCCGCGTGGAAGTTTAGTCGTTTCCGGCCGGCCACGGATCGAGACCCGAGCAGACAGTTGGTTGAAGGCTCCGCTCAGTCTGTTGTGCCAGTTGGAGGGTGAAGGTCAAGGCTCGGGTCTCGATGTTAGTGTTTGTTTTGTAGTTGATCACGAGAGTCGGTGAGTGTAGACCCATTCATATAACGTTAACTGTAACTTGTTACACTCCCATATTTAGTAGTTAGTTTTTGCATATTTAGCGCCTTAAACAATTGGTAATTTTTTATGTTACGTGCAACGTTAAGCTAAATACCCGTTTTCTATTCTTTATACAGATACAATTACAAGGATTACCTTTTAATTTTATTTGTACTTAGCCGTCTTGAAAACGGGCGAGAAACTTTTTAAATTGAGTCCGTTGAATTTGTCGGTGTTATCGCCTTTAAAGGGGGTAACTAATAATCTTGCCGTTGGTAAGGCGCGTGTAATTTGATGGTTTGGTTCGAACCCAATATAAAAACGCGATTATATCAGCACACGACTTACAAACTAACTTAGCTTTTTAAAAATAATTCACCACCCGTTAAAAGCACCCCCCGCAGTATAGAGAGTTGAGCCCTGTACCCACAACTATTTTTTGAGGAGGGCGTTAGTGATTCGAGGATGATTTTCCACTTCCCTCCAACAAGTTGGATGTGTGTGAGAGAGCTGACTTGGGGGGGGGAGCCTCCCACCAAGTACCAACAAGTTGGATGTGTGTGTGAGAGAGCTGTTGGGCCAAAACATGTCCACTTTCATGGGATGTAAAAGCGAAACTGCCGTTTAACGGGAGTTTTCCGATCTGTCTTGCAGGGTGTCTATTTTGAGAAACTCAATGACTCCTCAAGGTGAGTGGAGGCTATTGCTCGGTACGTTACCCCACAGAAGGTAATGACCGGGGAGGGAGAAACCAGGATGAAAAACCCCCGGGCTCTGTGGGGAGGGGTGGGGAGGGAAAAGTGAAAGGCTGAGTTGGTCATCAGAAGGCCGCGAGCCCCTGCTGGAGAAGCTTGCGTCATTTTCTACCGGTCAGCCGGGGGAGAAAGACGTGGAGCGCGAGGCCCGGGTGGCTCTATGCTTCAACGCCTAACAATCATTAATAATTAATCAGCAGGAACCAACATGTCCTGGCGAGGCTCACAGTGTCTCAACAAGTGTCTCGCGTACTCCCTGATACACGCATGCCACAACGATGCTGCTTGTTCCGGGTCAGAGCCTTGTTACAGAAGAGCCGATGTTCATTCTAGGCCTGGCAGCCGTAACGCAAGCTTCGTGCCGAGCCCTACTGCTGAAACGTCAAGGAATGTGTGCCCATAAATAAACTACAACGCCCTAAAACTCCGACACCTCTATCCTACCAATTAATTAATTAACAACCAACATGTCCGGCGTATGCCAGCAATAAAAAAAACTACGACACCTCTATCCTACCAATTAACAATAATTAATTAACGATAATTAATAATTAATCAGCAAGAACCAACTAGTCCAGGGTTTGTTGGCTCTAGGGGAGGGGCAGGAGGAGGGGAAAGTATGTCAGGGGTGGGGGCGCGAGCAGGGGGCCGAATAACGGTAAAAAGCAC
The DNA here is from genome assembly GCA_039000515.1 of Timema cristinae. Taxonomy (NCBI): domain Eukaryota; kingdom Metazoa; phylum Arthropoda; class Insecta; order Phasmatodea; family Timematidae; genus Timema; species Timema cristinae. The sequence goes on along the minus strand of JBCFYV010006790.1, from coordinate 1,646 downwards.
AGGTGTGACGTAGTGGGCTAGGTGGGCGTGCTAGACTACTACCACTCACAGCCTTCGTGACCAGATTAATTATGAGCTAGCTAAAAAATAATAATCTTGAGAGACCGTGATGGTCGTAGGAAACGAACATCAAATTCAACCATAAGCAATCACTGTATTAGAATAATACTTGCATGGAAACAGCGTGATATTAGACAATCTTTGGTCGAAGTTGGAATATAGAGGGACAAAGAAGTTCGTATACAAATTTACATTATTTAGTTACTTAAACATATCTTTGGTCCGTGTAACAACTTCGATGTCTTCAAACACGACACCTACAAGCTATTTATAGCCAGGGTCATTTTAATAGTGTTGCACCAAGCCTTACCGGGTATAAGAGGGAATTATTTTAACCAGATTGATAAAATGATTAGAATAACAAAAAATAGATTTATTATAACAGAAAAATAAAAGATATGTTTGATTACAATAGATATACAAAAATATAAGATAGAAGTTCCAGATTAAAACTGTCTTGTTGCGACACGGGCAAGATCAAATGCAGTAGGCTTGAAGAGCAATGTTCAATAACAAAACAGCTGGACTGACGCCAGACTACAGTCAGATGATTCTAAAAGAAAACCAGTGAGGTAATTATCAACAAACGTTAACTGGAAATGATATACATATGATATTATTAACTCATTTATAATTTAAACTAGCTTGCTTGATTGGGACTTAAGAAAACTCTTTAAGAGACATTTTATAATGAATAGCAATAGAAAGGTTACCTGATTACCTTGGTAGATGGTTAACATACGGGTGTCATCACAAAATAGTACTATGGCCCGGTCCTTTCCCTATTGGTACTTCCAGAGCATTCAATAGTACATGTATTTACTGACCCACTCCCTGGGGTACAATACTAATATAATTCATACAATACTAATACTCAGTCAATAGGTGCCAAAAACGGGCAAAGAGAAAAAGGTATTATCTGCGTGGACCCCATATGGAAACAAGCGGGAGTTCCGCGCTTTATACACCCAAGATAATACCACACGCGAAGGTGGCAACAAGAAATTTTTCAACATATTGAATACATTTACCCAACTAGGTCCTAGATAAAGGATAGACAACCTGGTTGTAGCCATAAAAACAAGTGTTTAGGTCTTAAGGACTCGAAAAAAGAACTATAGAGCTCGTTGAGAATAGCAACCATTTGGACTAAGACCTTATTACATCTGGAGCTCAAGGCTGTATTTTCTTATTTTGGAATTTTTGTTTTTTGTTTATGTATTTTGTCAAGTGAAAAATTGTAGACCTAAAAAAGTGTATAGGCCCTAGGCAATGTGCCTAGTCGGCCTAATGGATAAAGTGTCCCTTTTTATATAACTATCAAGGTGGGTTCTAAACTAGCAAAAATAAATTAATTTATATAGTTTTTGTAGGCTTTTGTTCACGTATCGACGGCGTTCAGCAATCCTGACCGGTTATTGGTGGAAGAGATAGTTTACCCTCCTCCTGCTGATTACCAACAAGTGATTCAGCTCGTAGAGCAGTTGGATCAGGAAACATTGCAACCACTCGAACAACCCGTGGAGTGACCATCAAACACATTTAAATAACTTATGCAAACAGCGTTTCCTTTAAGTTTTTAAAAG
>JBCFYV010006789.1:0-57460 GCA_039000515.1 Timema cristinae | reverse complement strand
AGAAAATATGAATAAAATAACAGTAAATATATTATATCTTACTATCATTCGTTTAAGTATAGGCTTACAATCTGAATAATGGCAAAGGCTTTTATGAATTAGCTTTAAATGTTAAAATAACACACGTGGTCTTGCAGTTGTGTGCATTGTAGCCGCACCCCGCTAACGGATGTTGGTCTACGGATGTCAGTTCGGTTACCTTCGCTTAATCCCGGTGAGAATAAGGGGGGGAGACCCTTACTACGCTCCCAATCGGAACACAAGTTACAACGTCAAATAAAAGTGTGCAGGTGTGTACGGTGAACTATTTTACGAGAGGGTCAATAAACCAAATAATAGCATAGAGGAAGAATATTTTGTTTAGTAAATGCCCAGTAAAAATCACACTACGCTACCAAAACATGATTACTATTTGGCTCATATATTCAATAAACATGAATAAATACACATATGCTTAACATATACTAGTCTGGTGGGTAGGTCACTCTTGTTAAATAGTGTGTCTCACATATAAGTTACACCTTTCAAGTTTGAAAAAGATTGTTTGGTGAAACAGTGTATACTGGCAATGCCGCTAATATTTGTAGTATTTAATAAGTCTTGGGTTGAAATGTTGTCCTGTACTCTAATCTAAGCTTAGCCCAGAGTTCAAAGTCAGAAGTAAATTCACAAAGATTTGTGAAAAGTTCCTAGTAAAATAACACAAATCTTTAAATAAATGGCTGTGACATGGTATCCAAGCATTGGCGTGAAATTAATATTATGCGGGGTGCTATTGTGATTCACCAAGCTTTTTTTTAATCTCTTAACCAATTTTAGAAAATAAATTAGTTATAAATTTAGGAGAATGGGGGTTGTTGAATTTAAAAAACATCTTCTCTACATCCGCACATATGTGTTTGTTTGATTTTATCAAACCAAAACTGTTCTTTAAGATGATTTCTAAAATAAACTTAATTCCGAAAATGTAAGACTTTTATGATGAATCACTTTCAATATCATATTTATCAAATGGTTATTAGATTCTAGTCATTATTTTCAACAAAAAAAAACAGTAAATTTTATTTACAAATATACATCCATGGTTAATTTGATAGAGGTATGAACCATTTATAGCACGTGTAAAAGTTTTAAAACATTATTTTAAAATTTGCAACATTGAAAATACGCATAACTCTAGTTTTAATGTTGAGTTTATTAAATATAAAAATAGAAATATTTTCTCCCAAGAAAACTTTTAATTTACATGCGGAATATTTTTAAATTAACACGAAATTGTTGAATTCATTATTTTTAAGTAAAAATATGTTTTACCTTAGCAATCAATCTTAAATAGTAGGCTTGCAACTATATTTTATTGATAAATGTATAGCTAGGTGAGTTTTTAAAAATTTATTTGAATATGGTTGTAAAAATAGCCCTTAGTAATATTCAGATGAAAGTAGAGAGATAATTGTTTTAAATGTTTTTTAGAAAAGGTTGATTATACGTAATTGTTAGTTCAAAGATGTAAGAATTATTTTATAGTAAATAATGAATCAAAAATATTTGAGTAAAAACTATAGAATACTGGATAATATAAGAAGTTTATTATATAAACAAGTCAAAAAGAAATGTAACATTAGATTTAGTCTTAAAATCTAAAAGAAATGTAATACAATAAATAGTTTTACTGTCACATATTATAATTAATGTACACATTTTATTTGGGGCTCTTCCCGAGCTTACATAATATAAAATGGATGCTATAGAGATTATATTCATAAATAATTAGACAAAACGAGCTTAAAATGAAGGTTTATCGGTACATTCTCAATGATTTACTGAGACATTACACGCATGCAGATTTCTCCTCTCGAGGGCCTAATTCATCTTATCCTGAGATAGAGAGAATAAACGACTTATCTTAACGAGCAGGAAAGAACCACTAACAGTGTTTGGACTTGGTGGCCCCGTACATAATTTATTTCCACTTTCTCACCCACGCATCGGACCCTCACTTTATAACCTGACAGATAGCCACAAATAATCTTTATATAAAAAGCTATTGGGGTCCATGTTTAGAATTAATAAACTTTGTATTGTGCCCACACTTACATAAAAAACGGATATTATTTAAATTAAAATCGCTTCAAGCTACGGACCCATAGTTAATTCTACCACGGTGAATGAATTCATTAATTTACACTAAGCTCTGTAATTAACGTAAGAAAACAAAACGTGAGAAACAAATACCACTTATGCATAAAAAAAATTTTATAGTTCAAAACTTAATGGAAAACTCACTAACCTCTTGGAAATCAGCCATTCCCTCGGCATACACGAGCACAGCATCCACAGTCGAGTGCGGATAACGGGCTCAATTCAGTTTCTGGTGGGCGCACGTGGGTGAAGAGTGATGACGATGCACTGTCCAACTGTCAGTCATTCCCTTGTACCGTGTCATCTGCGAGCCAAGACTCTTTGTGCATGTAGCGAACCGTGCTCGCCTCGCGCGTTAGAATGGCTTCACGGCAACAATACCACCTGTTCTTATTGAACTAGTTTTGAAAATCATTTGAGGAAGCCGGGCAGGCTGCACGGGCAGTGAGATTCATCCCTCTATCACGGCTCTCCTCTCTGGTCGTGGCTCTCTTTTCTCTCCGCACGCTGCTCTTGCACGAGTCGTGATGTCACACGCGACCAATAGCGGGCTGATCTGGCTTGGCACAGCCCAATCGCCGTGTTTCTTTTCACCGCTCATCCTTCTATTCCTCTGTCACTTTTTCTTCTTGTGGAAGAGGGGTGTTAGTCGAATAAACGAGATGTTCAGTGGAACTTTAAGTGTGAGCTCATTTCGTCAACGTGCGTTCAAGTCTTCATTTAAATAAATCGTTAATGCCCAAAGATTAAAACAAATTAGAATAAGGTTAGTTAGGTCTTTAATTTTAGATACATATGAATTTTAAAAATAGCTTGTTTTATGGTTTAAGCATGGCAATAACTTTGCAGCCATATTTTTTATATGTATATATAAGTATATCATGTTGTGAGTCACAAACGCGTTCCAGCCCACTCTTTGCTTGACTGCCCCACAAAGCCTCCAGCTGAGATTCAAAACAGCCTCTCAGTGGTTGATGACGTATTGCTTTAGTACTCCCTGCTACACCAAAAGGAAATCTTATTGTGAAAACCTGATATTGTGTTCAATTATGAAAACAACATCAATATAATAATTGTAGTACTAGAACCCTACAAAGAACCTATCCCTTCTACTCCCACCAGTAGTGAATTAATCACTGTGAAAGAGGAAACCCTAAATTAACCAATACTAATTGTAAGTAAGGACCGGAATAAATTTCTGGGACCCTTATGCTCAGTTTATATAACCACTACCGACAGATCTGGTAAAATACCTACTTCGGTGGACGCATGGTCTATGGTGTCACTCTCATGATAGACTAGACTGTCGAAGACAGGGGTATTGAGGTTTAATTCCCGGCTGGGTGTACTTAATGTGGTTTCTACAAAACATTTTTCCACTATCCCTCCACACATATAAGGGTACACTTACTCTAAAATTCACCCTTACTTACTTATCCCGAGCTAATTAGCGTAATTAGTACACATACCTGTGTGTATAAATTAAATAGGGAGTTAGCCATGGCGCTAAATATATATATATACATATATACATATATGTATATATATACATATATATTAATAGATATACATATATACACATATATATATATAATTATATACATATAAAAAAAAATTATATACATTATATATATATAAAATATATAAAAATAAAAAAAAGCCCCCCCCCAACAAAAAATGGAAATTTAAAGGTCCGAAACATTTAAAAAAGGTTTTTTAAAATGAAAAAAATTTTTTAAAAGAAAACATTAAAAAATCCAATTTAAGGGGAAAAAACCCTCCCACTGGGAAAAAATATTAAAAAAGAAAAATTTTAAATTTTGGATGTTTCGCGTGTGCTCGTGTGCCCTTTAAAAGAAAAATTTTAAATTTTTTTTAAATTTTTAAAAAAAATTTTTGGGCAAAGTCTTATGAAATAGCCCTACCCCTAAGCTTAGCTTTAATTTGTTTTTTTCTAATTATCCCCTTTTTTATATTAAAAACTTCTTACTTACTCACTCACTCATTCCCCGCATTTTACAAAAGTACCCCCACCTATCCCTATTTTGGGAGCTATTTCTATCCATCCACCTCATTACACGCTATCTCTTTAAGTTTCCTTTCTAATGTTTTTCCTCCCACTGCATCTGGGTTTTCCCCCAATGGTCTTTTTTTTCCCTTTGGGGTTTTTTGCCAGTCATACCCCTGAATACAGTTGGGAGTTTCCCTTCCATTCCCCCCCTTTCATGTCCGGGCGCACCGTATTTATGAGACTTGATTACTCTAAAAATTTCCCTTGTGTTTGATTTACGGGTTATGTAACTCACATTTATAAACTCCCCCCCACTACTCAGAAATTTTCCCCGGGAAAATTCGAACCCCCAATTTCCCCCCATCATCGGAAGTTCCATCTTTTTCAAAATGTGATCCCCTGGCAATTTCACAAACAAAGTGGCTGTATTTTTATTTTTTTCAAACCACCCCTTTCTTCCCAAACCCCCCCTTCAGGTTATACGCGTATACGATAATTACTATAATGGGGTTGGGAGGAGGAAGGGGGCCCATTAAGAGGTAATCCACCCTAATTTGCGTGGAAGGAGAATGGGAAACCTTTGCGAAAAATCACCCCTCAAAAAATTTTTAAATAGGATTTAACCCCCAATCTCTCCATCTTCAGTGGGCCCCATTCAAAAACAGGGAGAGTGACACCCTTTTGACCACTGGGGGCCCACCAAATCAGGTATGAACTTAATTAAATAGGTTTTTGTTTCGCAAGTACTTTGAACAAATTTTAAAAAAAACAGCCATTGAATTTTATGATGACTGTACCAAACAGAAAGGGCAAACTTAAACGTACTTCAGCTGTTTTTTTCCACCTTTTTTTTTGCCTGGGGCCATTGTAAATTTGTTCCGTTGTCTTTTCCCAGCATTTCCGGAAACCAAAAAGTCACTGCCACCGGAATCAAGCCATCCCCTGAGTTTATCATCCGTAAAAATAACTGAATGCTTTGGGGGAAAAAAAACCACAAAGACGCCAACTTCGTGATTTTGTGTCAAGAATTTTGATTCTCGTAACCAAAAAAGTTTTTTAAAAAAAAAGGGCCCAAAAAAACTTCCGGGGCTTTTTTTAAAATTTCGTGGTTTAGAAAATTTTTAGATCGTTAAAATGTTTACCGTTTTTTTTTACACACATAAAAACGTAATTTTCCTATTTTGAAATAAAGATATTTAAAAGTAATTAATATAATTGATTAACCTAAAAAGTTACTAAATGAATTTTTGGGATCAATTTGGGGTTTAAAAAAATAATCAAAAACATATCAATCACTTTGAAAAATATAAGACACTAAAAAACCAATATTTATTAAAAAAAATTAGGCATTTTGAACCTACAAATAAAAACTATAATCATCAAAATAAACCTTTGAATTTGCCAATGCTTAACTTAATTTTTTTTACAAATTCTTAGAAAAATTTGGGAAAGGGGTTTAAATTTACATGTGTTTTTTTAAACTGTTTTCATTTTAATTTTTAAAGAATAATTAAAAAGAGAAATCAATTCAAAGGTGTAAATAAATTTTAAAAAAACCCCACACAAAAAAACAATAAAATTACCCCCAAAAAAAATTTGTGAAAATTTTGGGAAAACATTAATTCTTGAGCAAAAATTTACCCCCCTTTCAAAAGAAAAAGAAAAGTTTTAATTTTTAACCAATTAAAACCCGGGTTTTTTTTATTTCCCCCCCAAAAAATTACAACTCTTGTTAAAATGGGCCCCCCCTGATAAACCCATGTGGGGAACCAACTCCAGGAACCCCAGCCAAAAACAAACCAAAAATTTTCCCCCTTTCCCCCGCAATCCGGGAAAATTTCAGAGTAGAGGCTAAACTCCCAGCGTGGGACAGTGGAGTGGGGGGGGGGAGGGGGGGGGGGGGAGGGGGCCGGGCGACTAAATACAAGTTTTTAAGTTGAGGGATTCACCCAAAGAAGGGTTTTTTACACTTAGGAAGGTTAGGCGTTGTGTTGCCCAAATCCAAAACCAAGCCACCCTCCCCCCCAAAGGGGAGTAACAAAGCATGTTAAAAAAAATGATTTGGAATTAATTTAGGGTTTTTGGGTTTTTTGGGGTTTTGGGGGGGCCCAGTAAAATTTTAAAAAAAAAAGGAACCCAAAACCCCCCCTTTTTCCCTCCCCCCTCTTTTCCCTGGGGCCCCCACCCCCAAATTTCCATTCATAATTTTAGGCCCCCCTTTTTTTCCACTAATTTGTTTCTTCCCTTAAAAAACTCCTATTTTCTTTCCTTTTCCTTTTTTCTTTCCCCCTTCAATATAACACTAAAAGGGAAAATTAGTTTACCCTTTAAACCCTTTTTCCACGCTTCTCTTCCCCCTTTTCCCTTTTTTTCTCCTTTTTTATCCTCTCTTTCATTAACTCAGGGCCCCTTTTATTCAGTCATCCCTAGTCCCTTTTCCCCCCCCTTTGTTTTTTTTTTTTTTTTTCCTTTTGCTCATTCAATCTAGCCTTAAAACCCCATCTATTTCCCCTTTGCCCCTCTCAACCCCCTTTTTACTTCCCTTTTTTTTCACATTCCCAAAAAAACTTTTTTCATGCACTATAAACCCAATCTTAATTTATTTTTAAACCTTTTATCCCCCCACACTTTTCCCCTTTAAACTTTCCCACGTAATATAACCATAATCGTCATTAATCTCCTTTCCCCCAAAAATTTTTCCACAAATTCTTTAATTATTTTAAAATCCTTTTCACTTTCCCACACACTATGACCCAAAAACCTAAATTTAAATTTTTGTTTTGGGGCCCATCTCTCCACATATTTTTTATATTAATAATATAATGTATGTATGTATTTATTCCCTCTTAATATTTGTGTGTAAATAATTTCTAGCTCCACGCATTAATCAAGCTGTCTTATAACAAAACCTTGCAAAGATTAGAATGGCTTAGTTCTCTATAATCGTCTTTAGAAGCTAGAAAGATAAGTACGTACTTTTTTTTTCTAAATGTTAATTTTAAAATCAAGTAAATATATATATTTGTGAAACAAAGATGATATGTTTCAATTAAAGATTTAGATACAACCTAAAGCTTAAATAAGATTACTGCTTCAAACATTAACTAAACTTACAGGTACAAGTACAATAAAATTTAAAATAATACATATAAAATATATAATTAGATGTAGCTATATATATATATATGGATGCAAACGAGTACCAAAATAAGATTTCAAAATAAATCAGGAATATAAATTTAAGTGTGTTAGTAGAAATAATAAAAGAACTAGATATAATATTATTATTTAAAAACAAAACTATTTTATATTTTCTTATTTTATCCTTACTTACACTACTAGATGCACACAAAAAGGATGGTTTGGTTTTAACAACTTACCAGATAAAAAATAGATTCAAAATAATAATTTAAGATTCAAATAAATATGGAACAAATGGCCTGTACAAAGCGATATAACAAATGGGAAATGAAATGAAATTAAAGTAAATTCACAATCAAAATAAATACCCCAAACAAGCGTGAACCCCGATCATACTATTCCAAGCAACCCCTCCAAGGACCTATTGGTCTTAAAATTGTCAACACTGGGAAGACCTCGACGCAGATGGGAGGATAAAATTGATAACATTAGAATAGAACCGAAATATATAGGTTCAATGAGGTGTACTGGATAGAACTAGCTCAAGATAGGGTTAAGGTGTAATGAGGTTGACTGGATAGAACTAGCTAACTAGCTCAAGATAGGGATAGGTGGCGTACTTTTGTAAGTGCGGCAATAAACTTTTGAGTTTACAATGCCCTAGATTAAGTAAGTAAAGTTGAAAACATACAATAAATCATATATAATATAGATGTAGTCACGTGACACCTTCTCATATTCACAGAACATTAACTAACAGATAATATATCAACAAAATGATTCACTGTGAGACAACTTAAAAGAATCAATATTTTCAAATAAATTTGTGGTTTAATATTTAATAACATTCACACGTCAGGTCAAAATACGAGTAACTTCATCACTTCCATTGAAGTAAAGAAAAATATATATTTAGATAGTGAACTGTCAAAACATTAGTGGTAGTAAGCTATTTTTGTTTGATATATTTATCAAGATCTTTCTATAAGTGGTCACCACTTAAATTGTTTGAATTAATAAAAAAACAACTCCTTGGTGGCGTAGTTACCTAATGCACTGGTTTCGTGATGAGCTAGACTGCTGAGGACGGGAAGATCAAGGTTAGAATCTTGGTCGTGTGAACTGTGGGTGGGGGGAGGGGGTTCCTAAATGGTTTTCCACTCTCACTCCACATAAATGTGGGTTTACTTCCTAATATTCAACCTTCCCAATTCTTAACACATTAGCGTAATTAGTACTTAAGCGTATAACCCGAACGAATAGTAAGATGCGATGCTATAATATATTTTTTAGATTTATTTTAAAAATATATTTCTCTCGGATATAAATACCATTCTAAAATGAATATGGCAGATGCCAGATGTCACCATAAACTTAAATTAATATAATAATATTATATTTTTAACATGAAAGGCAAATATTTATCTTAATAAGCAGGGCTCGGATTTTGATAACATTTCTTTTTTTATTATTTATAATGCTTATAAGTACTCTTCTCATGATCCTCTTGTGGTAGAAATATATATTTTTTGGTCTTTTTTAGGTAATTTTTTGAATTTAGGTCATAGTTTTTTAGTAATTTTGAGTAATATTAGGCATTTTTTGAGACATTTTAAGGCATTCGTGTTGAATAAGTATATTTGGAATACAATCGATATTTTATAAATGCATGAATATTAAAAATAAATTTTTCCAACAAACATTTGTCAGAATAAAATACAGGCCATGAACTTAGTGTTTTCTTGGCTTATTTAGCTGCAAAACCCTTCCTGATGAGACACTAAAAAAAAAGGGCTGGGAGGGCTCCCATTTGAAAAAGTGCATGTTTGATTTAGCCATTTCTTTAATTTTTGGGCCCCATTTTTTAAAAATTTAAATAATTTTTTTAAATTTCGGGTCATTTTATAGGTTTTTTTAGATTGTTGAGGTCATCAAAATCAACGTTACCAAGTAAAAAAATTATTTTCAACTTTAAATTTTAAATTTTTTTTTTTTTTTTTTTTTTTTTTAATTTTTTCTTTTTTAAATAGGGGTTTTTAACTCACAGAACAAAATTTAAAAACCTTCTTGTCGAAGGATGTTTATTTCCGGGAAATTGGGAATCAGGTATTTTGAAACATTTTTTAAAACCCAATTATGTAATCTCTACCCAAACCAGGATATTGATGTGTCTGGGGTCATTTGAATTTGTTTGTCATGTGAAAATGTAATTTATTTGGGAAATTTTTAAAAAAAATTTAACCAGCGGGGGGCACGAAGACAAAAGGTTTTTAGTTTTTGTATTTTAGGGGTTTAAACCTTTGACAGGGGGGTTAGTTTCAAATCCTGGTTGGACTTTATGAGCTGTTTTTATACTAATTGTTTTCCACCCCTTCTTTTCCGAAAATGCGTTTTAATTTTTCAAAAAATTATCCCTTCATTATATTAACCCCATTCTTTTTGATCTGTGACAAACCCCTGGACGTTTTATTAAATTTAATGGGAAAAAAAAATAAAAACTTTTAAATTTAAAATTTAATTTTTACAAAAAAAATTTACCATGCGACATGTAAGTTCCCGAGGGATAATCACACTTTTTAATGTGAACTTTCTTTAAAAATCGTGTTCGAACTACTTAGCTCATTTGGGTTATCATTTTTCTGGCTTGCTAAGTTAAAGGGGTCAGGGGTTCGGAATTTCCTGGCAGGGCCCGAAAAAATTTTATTATCTTTTGAAATGTGAGTTTTTTCTTTAAAAGTGATGAATTTATCGATTTTCTTTTTTTACTAATTTAAAATTTTTTAAAAATATAATTGGGGTTTAGACTTTTAAAAGGGCTTATGTGGGTTTCAAAAATCAGTTTCGATTTAATTATTGAGTACGGTGATTATCCTTCTAAACCCAAAATAAAATTGTAAATTTTGTTAAAAATTATTATTATTAATTTTACTTGAAACCTTTTTAAATTTTAAAAAAAAGGGTTTTAAAAATTAATTTTGCTTTTAATTCAAAATGCCCTTTCAAAAATTTTTGTTGGGCTTCCGGGAATTTCCCTTATATCTTTACATTTTGTAAAGATCTTTTGCCTACTTTTTTCAAAAAACCAAAAAAAAATGAAAACCTACAAAAATTCTTTTTTAAATTCTTCTTTTTATTGCGTTTGAAGAAACCCCAACAATCCCCGGAAAAGAAATTTGTTTTTTGGCAAAATTTAAAATTTATTTTTAAAAATTTGGGTTTCCCTTTTTTTAAAATATTTAGAGATATGTTTTCCCGCAAATATACAAAAAAATACAAAATTTTAAATAAATAAAAAAAAAATACAAAAATTTTAAAGCTGATTTAGGGGAAAGGGCTAATTAAGTTTTTTCTATTACCGTACACTTGAAATAGGGAATGTTTTTAAAGGGAAAAAAAAACCCCAAATCAATAAGCAGATATGTGTTTTTTTTTTTTTTTACTTATTTTTAAATTTAATGATAAGCATAAAAGTTTGGGGTGTTTAAGTTTAATAAGGGGGGGTTTGCATTGCTAATGCCAGCAAAAAAATTTCAGTTTTTTTAAAGGGTTAAAATTCCCAAACTAATGTAGCAAAGTCGGCCAAAAAATTTTTTAAAACAATACTTGGGCATTTTTTTAAAATTATAAAAAATATTTTTTAAATGTTTTTTTAAAAATTTGGGCCCCTTTATTTACATTCAAAAAAAAAAATTTCAAAAGGGACCCTACACCCAAAAATTAAAAACAATTTTCGAGGACTATATAATATATTTTTAACAAATTAAATAATTTTCCCTGGGGGTCCGATTCCTAAAAAAATTTTTAAAATTCTTTTTTATATTTTAAAAAATAAATTTTTTAAAAAAATTGCTTTTTAATTTAAATTTTTTTCCTTAAAAAAATTGGGGAATGACCCCAAAAAAATTTTAAACTTTTTAAAATTATGTAGCTTGGGTCATCTTAATTGTGCTGAATAATCATTTTTTTATTATTTATAGGAATTTTAAAGGGTTTTAAAGATATAAAAATAAAAACATTTTTTAAAAGGCTGTCAAAAAAGAAAAAAATTTAATTGTGATGGGAATGTTTTTTTTGGATAAAGACCATGTTAAAAATTTTATTATTTAGTGAGCTTTTAAAAATTTGGTTTTGCACAAAAACATTGAACTTTTTTCAAGTGAAAATGTCTTAATTTAAAAAACCCTTATTTCCCATGTTAATTCTTTCCTTTATTACGTTTTTTACTTTTTTGCCCCTTTACATAGATATACTATTTAATTTTTATCACTGGCGGCGAGAGGTTTGGGGGGGTTTTCAAAAAGGAAATTAATAAAAGGGGGGTTAAAAAATTGTATTTTTTTTAACCCAAAAAAATATTCAAAATTTACTCAATTAATACAAAACAAAATTTCCATCCCTTTTAAAAAATTATTCTTTAAAAGTAACAATAAAATGTATTTTGAATCCCCTTTGAAAAAGGTTGTGAGGCTTTCCCATAAAAAAAACATATCCACTTTTATATTTTTTCCCACAGAATTCTTTGGATTTTTTTTACGTGTTTAAAATTAAAATTTTTACTCTATACTTTAAAAAAAAATTTTTTCTAGCGAAAAAATACAAATTTTTCAAAACAGGGAAAAAAATTTTTTCAAAAAAAAAACTCGTAAATTTGGGGGGTTTTAAAGTAAAAGTTTCAATACTAGAGATTGTAAAACAAAAATTTATTTTATGATTTTTGAAAAATTCCCTTTTCAAGTATTTTCATGCTATATTACATTGTTTTTTTTTTAAAAATTGTGGTTTTTTGTAAAAACAAACCCGCACTCCAGAGTCCCCAATTTGAAGTAAACCCAAAGTAAAGCCATGCTTTCAATTTTTTAAACCAAAAATTTTGGACATTTATGTTGCCAGGTATGCGAGAAATCGTTTCTATATTTTTTTTAGTTATAAAAGTTCAAAACATATTTTCCCCAACCTTACAATTTCTAGATTTTTTGGGTTTAAAAATGAAGGTTTTTAGTACGGGTTTCCAAAAAAACTAAAAAAACTAATTTTTTTTAAATTTTTTAAATCTATTTCAAATCTTTTTTTAAAAAAATTTGCCTACGTATAAAAAAAACAAATTTTCAAAATTTAAAAACGATTACTTTAAAATATTTTTACCATTACGCCCCCCAATTACCCAAATACTTTCTAAGATTCTCTTTTAAAAAATATTTAACACAAACCTTATTGGACAATTCTAAGCTTAACCCCAAAGAATTTTTTTTTTAAATTTTTAAAATTTTGTCAGTTTCCTTTTTTTTTATCAAATTTTGGCCCTTTTGGCATTTTCAATTTTTTTTATTTTTTGGAAACAATGTGGGGCCCTTTATTTAAAAAAAAGATCACAAAATAATCAAGTTTATGAAATTTTAAAATTTTTTAAATTTCATGCTTTTTGAAGAGGTCGTTTTTTTAAAACCCCTTTCCGAAACTGCTTTGAAAATTTTATTTTTTGGGGCAATTAAAATATTTTAATTTAAAAAAAAAATTTTTATTGTGCCAAAGATTTTAAATTTTTATTGTAACTAAATATTCTTTTTTGGTCCTCAACTCTTATTTTGGGTTTGGGCAGAAACCCTCCATTCTTCCCTTTTTTCTTGCTTTACTTTCATTTTTAAATATTTTTTTCCCAAACCCAAAACGTCTTGCATCATTTGTTTTATGTTTCCCCTTTCCCTTTTGGGTTGAGCACTAACATTCTTTTTTTTCGATACCCCCTTCTATGAGGGTTTTGGGGGGGAAAAAGAAAGATCTTGAGTATCATTATTGTGCCAAAAAACTATTTTCCCTTTTTTTTACCCCTTTTCCCCGCCAGATTTGTTTTCTTCTCCTCTTTTCTTAAAAACCTTTTCTTTTGTAATCCCTTCTGCCCAAAACTTTTTTTTAAATCATTCATCTTTTAAAACCCCATTTCTAGTGTTTTTTTTCCTTTTCTCGGCGTCGTTTCCAAAGTAGATTACAGAGGTCCCCGGTGAAAGGGGGGTTTATCGTTTATCATACAAATTAAAAAAATTTTAAAAATTCTGAAAAAATTTAAAGGGATTTTAAATTTAAAAACAGTTTTTAATTTCACAAATTATTTTTATTTATTTAAAGGAAAGTTTTATTTCTTAGCAATTGGGACGGGAAAGCTTAGGTTAGGTGACTGGGGGTGCTGTCAACTAAAAAAGGCAACCCCAAGTGATATTATAATGTTTTGTTGTAAATCCCCCCAAAAAATTTCCCTTTTTTTTGGCCCTTTAAAACCCACCTAAAGAACCCCCAAAATTTAAAGAAAAAAGTTGCGGGAAAATGATTTAATGTCACAATTTCATGGAATTTTTTTTAAAATTTAAAAAACTTAAAGTATAAGGTTTTAAAAAACAAAAAAAAAAATGTTAATATTTTTTTAACTCCTTTTTGGGAGGACAATATTTAAAAAAAGGGACCCCTTCTTAAATGTTGTTTTTTCCCCGACGGCTTAAAAACCCACACCCCAAGGGCTCCCGTTAATTGACCCCCTTAAATACTATGAAATAAACTTGGTTTTTGAATATAGAAAGAGAAACCCTGGTTGTATATTTTGGGTAATTTTTATTTTAAAAACTATCAAAAAAAAAAATTTAATATTTTTTTTGCACCCAGTATTTTTTTAACCCCAAAGCCAGAACTTTAAAATAAAAAAAACAAATTGAAACCCTTATTAAAACAAAAATTTACAAAGGGGTTGTTTAACTAAAACCGAACCGGCCCCTGTTGACCTGCCCCGCACGACCCAAAAATCTTTCCATACACCCCCGCAGTACTATCAACTTTTTGATTACTCGGGGACAAGGTTCGCTTCCAGCCATGTCAGTTGTTCGACCCCCAAGAAAAATGAACTGCGTGTGGGGAAAAATTTGAGCGTGCTGGGAAAATTCTGGGGAACTAGGGTTGAGCGCAATTTAAAAAGGGCATGTGAATCTTTGAGCATTTTTTCTAGAACCTTCTACACAATGCCCTTTCCTCCCCCTTTGGGTTCCCGTGGCTCGAGGGGCCATGTCATTCAAAGGGATATATAAGGGGTTTGGAGTCCCGGGGTAGGGGATAACATTCCGCTCTCGTTAAAGGGCCCGGGGAACCCCATTTTTTGGGATAGGCTTTTTAAAAATTTATTTAAAAATTCCTTTTGGCACTAAACCCTTACCTTTAAAAATTATCTTTGGGAAACTTATATATTTTTTTAGGCATATTTTTTTGTCATTCATAAAGGGCCAAATGTTATTCTTTGCCTTTAAGGAATGATACATGATGGGCAAACCACCCCAAAAAAAAAATTTTTGCTTTTACAGGGTATTTAGTGGAAGCTTTTGGGATTGTGGTCAAAAAACTTTAAATTTTTTAATCCGCCTCACGGTATGTTTCGAGAATCTGATCACCCCAATTTGGGGGGAGCTATAAAATTTCGTAGGATCTTTTATCCCGCCTTTTTAAATTTTTGTTTTTTAAAATTTGAGTATTTTTTATTATGGGTTAGTTGCCTTGTTTTTAATTTGTTTTTTAAAGGTGGGGCCGCACCCGGCAATTTGGGATTTTAATTTTTGGGGCCTTTACCATGTATTTTTAAAGGTTGATATAATTTTTATTTTTGGGTCGCCCTATTTTTTAAATGTTACAAAAAGGGTTTAGGGCACAAAGGGTCGGCAAGCCCATTTCTTACGAAAGGAAAAATGTTTGGATCTTAATATTAAAAAATGTTTAGGACCCCTCCAAAACCAATTTGGGGGAAAAATTTTTTTTTGGTTGTCATTTATGGGGAAACTTTAAATTTCATTCCCTTTTTTCCCAAATTTTTCCCATTTCCCATTTAGGGTTTTTTTTGGGGTTTTCTAAATTTTCTATTTACGGTAGGTCAAATTAATTTTATAAAGCAGGGTCAATTGTTGTTGAAAAATAATTATTTTTAAAGAGAGGGCCATTTTAAAGGGTTTGGAGAAGGGGCCACTTAGGGCAAATTTTTGTTTACATACCTTTTCTGGCGTTGGGGGTTTTCCCCACCCCTTCCCGTTCACCCTTTTGGGGGCTGTCCCGGGAACGCTTTGGTTTGGGGTTTTTTGGTTTAAATTTCTTTTTTCAGAGACAAACGCGTGAAGGGTCCCACTCATTTCATTGAGTTGTACTTTGTTATTTTTTGTTAAAAAAAATATACTCTCTTTTTTACTCCCTTCTGCATTTTAAATTTATGTGAAATTTGGAAAAAAGGGGGAGGGGGGGGAAAAAAAATCCTCCAATTTCTACTTTAAATTTTTTTTGTTTTTCTTTTAAAAAAGTAATTTTTTGAAATTTTTTTGAAATGACAATAAACTGGTTTGGGAATAGCTAAAATCAATATATTCCCCTTCATATTTTAGTTTTTAATTTTTTTCTTTTTAATTTTAAAACTTTTTTACTCCCCAATTGTGTTTTGACCAAAATTTAAAATTTTTTAAAAGTACAACATTTTAAAAAAAGGGGGGTTTAGGGGGGGCGGAAAATTGAGTGAAATTTTTAAATATAGCGAAATAAGTATATCAAAAAAACCCTATACCTAGACTACTATTAATTTTTTTTATTAGTATAATTTTTTTTGGTTAAATATTTTTAAAAAATTTTGGATGAAATACAAATTATTTTTATTTAATTTAATAAAACTTTATAAAAAAATTTTAAAACCAACTTAAAATATATGTTATTTTCTTTTTATCACAGTGTCCTACCCTTTTGAGAAAAAAGCCAATGTACTAAGGGTTTTTAAGGGTTTAGGAAGGATGTTTTAGGGGGAAGTTTTCCCCGTATTTTGCATAGATTTTCGAGTTAAAACCCCAAATTTTGAAAAAAAACTCCCCCGTACTTTAGACCGAAATTTGAGCCTCAATCCCCCCCGTAAATTTAGCGGGCCTAGTATATTGCTAAAGTAGCGAAATTAGACCATGAAGCCACCGAAAGTGTGAAAAAACAAATTAAATTAATGTAAATCTAATGATTTTTTTTTAAATTAAAAACCAAAATAAACAATTTAGACAAATTTCCCCCCTGTTAATAATCCCCATACAGAGCCCAAATTTATGAAAAAACCCAATTTTTTTTTTTAAAATTCCATACTATGCGCCTACTACTCTTTCTTTTTTAAAGCCCAAAATAATTTTCTTTAATTAAGTAATGTACCCCATTTATGTGGAGGGAAATGGGGGAAATTTCCTTTTAAAAAAAAATTTTGTTCCCACTACAAAATTTCCAGGATTCAAACCCCCTAGTTTCCGCGACCCTTTTTACCCCCGAGCCTTTGCCGGAAAACCCCCTTTTTGGTGTAGTTTTTCTTAATTATTGCAAGCTTAATTTTTTCCCTTTTTAAAAATTTTTCCCTTTCATGTTTTTCCCTTCAAAACATTAAAAACCCTTTACCTTGTTTTTTTATAAATATGCCAGGCCACCCCCGGGGGTTTTTCGATTCCCCCGTTAAAACTGTGGGCCCTTTCCCTTTTCATTCACAAAACCCCTACCTTTTTCCCCTTTTTGCGTAATTGCGTAAAACCCCGGCGAACGGGTATTTAAGCCCCCTTGGTGCTAAAAAAATAAAAATAATAATAATAAAAAAATATTAATAAAAAATTTATAAGATAGTTTGGTAGTGAAATTTTCGGCAAGAACCCCTGCACTACACTATGATTTTCCCATATTAAAAAAGGGGTTGGGGAACTGTACCTTTCAGGGAAAGGGAATAGTGTATCATATTATTTTTTCCCCTTTTTGGGTTTTTAAAATTCCCACTTTAAATTAAAAATTTTAATAAGTCTTATATTTAAAATTAAATTAGTTTGAATCCCCCAAATTCGCATCACCATTTTTCCCTTTAATCAATAAAAAATAATTCAAACCAAATAAAATTTTCCATGCACTTTTTTTCAAAGGGTATTTTTAAATTAATCAATGAAATTTGTTTTAAAAAGAAAATAACCCCGAAACTTTTTCGTTTTTTTAAAAAATAAATAAATAAAAACGCTTAGGTGGCTGGTGGTCTAACGCGCTAATCTTGTATTGCCCGGGGACTGTCGAAGATGGAGAAT
This sequence comes from Timema cristinae, assembly GCA_039000515.1. NCBI lineage: Eukaryota > Metazoa > Arthropoda > Insecta > Phasmatodea > Timematidae > Timema > Timema cristinae. The sequence continues at coordinate 40,081 of JBCFYV010006789.1, read as the reverse complement.
CAGGGTTGGGTTTCCTTTGGTTTGGGGTCCCTGAGGTTTTTTTTCCAAAAATTTTTTTAAAACCCCCTTCCCCGCGAATGTAGGTCACTTAGTCTACATAAAGCCTTCCAAATCCCAAAAACCACATTAATGTAAATAGTACATAGCGTTTTACCCTAAACCGGTATTTAAATCACGGAGCTAAAAAAAACTAAAAAAACTGAATTTATTGTTTTTTTATCAATTTTAAAATAATTTTTTATTTTTGGGGAAAATTATTTTACCCTTTGCGTAAATAAATTTTTTTTATAAATTTTGTTGACTTAATACATTGCCACCACAGGGGTTTAAAATCTCCCAAATATTGTAGATACAAAATAAAAAAATTTTGTCTAACGAAGCTGTTTAATTTAAATGTATCTGACCCCTTTAACTCAGTAATACTTAGCTGCGTGGAAAAAAAGGGGGTTCCCGGGTTAAAATACCCCACCATGGCCAAAAAAAATACAAAATTTGGTAAAATTTGGGGGTTTCCCTCTTTCCCCCACGTTTTAATTTAAATGGTTTGGGCCCTTTTTGTTTGGTTTTAAGGGTTTGTTTTTCGAAGTAGGGGGGGAAACCCGCACGGGGCCCCCCGGGACACCTTCTCAAGAAAGCTTAAACGGCGTTAGTGGATTCCAAAATGACTAATTTTTTTTATATTTTTTTTGGGATAAAATATTTTTAATAAAAATAAAAATTTTCCCGATGGAAATTTTTTTGGGTTTTTTTATTCAATTAAAATGCATTCTTTATATAAATTTAAATTTGGGAAAGGAAAATTTTACCCTCCCGACACCCTTTAAAGTATCCACCTCTATGAGCTGGGGAAACAATTTTCCTTACCAAAAAACCGGAAAGCCCTTACACTTGTTATTTTAAAAAAAAATTTTGTATGATCTGTAAAAATGGCCTTTTTAAACCTTATGGTTTTCCCTTTTTACAGGTTTTTTCCTTATTGAAAGTGTTACAAAACCCAATCCAAAAAAAATTTTTTCCCCCTTTTCCCTTTTCCCTTTTTTTATATGCTTTTTTTCCCTTCAGTCAATGAAAAAACATCAAGTCAATATTTCCCCCTTATCTACCTTGCCGAGAAACTTTTTTTCAAAAAACTTTTGTAAGGTTTTTTCCTTTCAAATTAATCAAAGCCCTATTTAAATTTAAAGGAGTGGAGATAGAAATTTGATTTTGAAATTTCCCTTTTTTAAAATTTGTATGGGTTTTTAGAAAAGAAACAATTTGTTTTTTTTTTACCCCCAAATCAAAATAATAAATATTATACCATTATAATATTTTGTTGTTCAGTTTCACTTTATTTTAAATTATTTTCTTTTTTTTAAAAAATTTTAAATGCTTTCTTTTAAAAAAATCTTGGGTTAAATTTGGGGAAACCCAAAAAATTATTTAGTGTTCTTTAAAAAAGTTTAAAATTAAAAAAAAAATTAAACCCAAAAACCCGATCCCAACTTGCAAAAGTAGCCCAAAAAATTTTTAAAAATTGAATTAAAGCTATTTTTTTAAAAAGAAAATTTTTTTTATCAAGAAAGTACTTTTTCTGGAAAATTTCGAGCTTTTAACTAAAAAAAATTGATGATAAACTTATATATTAAATAAAGTATTAGAATATAAATCTTTTGAAAAAATGTTTAAAAAAAAATTTAGTATAATACTCGTTCTACAACCCTTAGCTTTGTTTTGGCGGCCCCCCGGAACATTAAAGTAGGAAATTTCCCCAATTTTTAAATTTTAATTAAATAAACCCAATTTTCAATTATTCAAATTTTTGGGGGGAAAAAAAATTAAAATCAAGTAGAGTTTAAAACTTTAACAATAAAAAAAAATTCCTTTTAAACGAATTAATATTTAAATTTTATGAAATTTCCGAGAGATAAAGCTCACTTAAAAAAGGGGATTTCCCCATTTTGGAGGAAAATCAGTTTTTTAAAGTTTAGGAACCATGATACTTTTGGACTGATAATATCAGAAAGGGGTATTACAAAAATTTATTTTTTTTATAAAAATTTTTTGGGGTTTAAGATGATAGAATTTATTTTAAAATTGCTATAAAAATTTTTTTAAATTTTAAATATTGAAATAATGTATAGTTGTAAAAAAAATTATTTTTGGGTTTTTTTTTTAAATTAAATTTTAAGCCATTAAATTTTTTTTTAAACCCCCTTTGAAAAATAATTAAGTTAAAACACTAAGGCCCATTCTTTTCAAAATAAAAATTTAATACGCACAATTTTAATAATTTTAAAAAAAAAAAAAGCCAAGTAGGGGTTTAAAAGAGTTAAAAATAATTGCGGGCTCACGAGTTAAAAGGAAATTTAAAACTTATATTTTATACAGTTTATGTAACATTTTTGGGTTTAAATTTAATTTTAATGCAGGGAGGGAAAAAATTTGGGTTATTTCAAAAATGGTAACAAAAGGTTTTTAAATTAAAAATTTTGGCCTTTATAACTCGGGAAATGTATGATTTGAAATCTTTGGATCACTTTTATATTTTTCCTTCTTAAAAATTGGGGCAAAAAATTTTTTACTGTCGAATGCCCTTTAAATTTAAACTTTTAAAATTTTATTGGGGAACACATTTTTATATAATAATTTTAAAATTAATTTTGGGTATTGTTCATCTCCCCTTAAATTTTTGGGGTTTTTTTTTTTTAAGTTACTCAAAAACATTTTTAAGTTTTTCTTCCCCTTTGTAAATAAGTTAATGAAATTTTTTGGAACCAGGGGATTTAAAACCCTTGTCCCTTGTCAAACTAGAAGAATTTGTGAGGTGAATAAATAAACAATTTTTTTTTTTAATTTACTGTCAAAAAAAAGCAAAAAATAACAGGAACCTACTTCTACAGTTTCCCCAAATAGTTTTCCCTTGGGGGTTTGGGCAAAAGGGCTCCCCTTCAGAACCCGATTTTCCTTTTGGGTTCAAACTAAGTTTGGGGAAAGAGGGGATTTTCTTGGGCGTAAAACTCCTTAACACACCCTTCCTTGGGGGGGAAAAAGTCGTTGGCCCCAAAATTTTGATTGGGGAATGTAAAAAAACCCTGTAGGATTGTGAAAACCCCCTTTCCCTAGGAAAAATTTGGGTTTGGGCCCCTTCCGCTCTCGCTAAAAAAAATTATCTTTTTGGTGATATAACAGTTTGTTTTAGAAATGGGGCCCCTTTTAACCCAACTGGACAAAATTTGGTAACGTTAAAAAAAAGGGTTGTAAAAATTTAAATGGAAAAAAATTTTTGTTTAAAAATTAAATACATTTTTTAAAAAACGGGAAAAAATTTTAGGTTTACAATCCCTGTTTAAAAATTTTAAATGGGGTTTAAAAAGCTTGTGTCAAAATAATAAGATTTTGTAAATTTTGATTGTTTTGCGTAGCTAAAAGGGGGTTTGCGGGAGCCAGGCTATGGGCTAAAGTTTTCTAGAGGAGAAAAAATTTAAATTAGTTATCAACAAAAGGTATCGAAAAAAGATATACATAAAAATTTTCCAAAACAGTTTGCTTAAAGGGGTTTTTTGAAAATCCCCTCCAAAACTTTTTGGTTTAATGACAAACAATAGAAGGTCTGTACATAACACGGTCGATGGCTAATAAACGGGTTGTAAACAAAAATAGTATTTTTGGGGGGGTCTCTTTTCCTTTTGGTATTTGCCAGAGCATTCAATAGTAAAAACCTTTTAAATTTGCAATTCCCAAAAGGGAAAAAAAAACAAAATACAATTGGAGGAAAAAAACTTTGAAAAGAAAAAAAGGATTATTTGCGCGGACCCCACTTTGACTCAATTTCTGTTCCCCCGGGTTTTGCCTCCCCAAAGCTAATCCCCGCACGTGAAGGGGTGACTATTTGCCCAACCAAAATGTAGATTTCCTTTAAACCCCCAAACTGTGATTTGGAAAAAAAGACGAAAATCCTGGTTGTAGCCATCCACTTATTAAACAAATTTGCACATTAGGGTCCACGGCGTAAATGAGAAAAAATTAGCTAAAAAATAAAAAAATTGGAGTTTTGTGGGGGTTAGAAAGGTTTTAAAATAAGATTTTTACTGCATTCAAACCCAAAGGCTCATAACGTAAAGTCTGATCAAAAGGGTTACAGAAAAAAAATTGTTGCAAAGGACTGATATATAAATCAAAAAAATTGAGACTTGTCCTTCAGACCCCGGACAAAAATTTTCAACCAATTAAATAAATTTTTCCCAACCCTTGAAGTACACCCAAGATAAAAAATGGATTAAGGGGCTATCGCCCTGATATTAAACTAAAAAAAAAGTCGGTTTTTGGGACTATAGACACAAAACATTAAAAAATATCTAGGTTTTCATTGTCTATTTTTTTTTAAACAAAAACAAACCCCTTTAAGTCATAAGGAAACCAAAACTTTGTAGCCAGGATCTTAAGTAATTAAAAGTATGTCCCTCCTGGCCAGGGCGGCGGTTGGAAACCTGAGGCCCAATCACTTCGTGGTTGTCGTTTTTTTTTCGTTACGTGATGGTTTTCGAAGTTCCCCCTTCGGGCGCGGGATTGTAGTAAAGGGGTTATAATGTGGACCTGGAAAGCCTTAAAATTTACTCAAAAAGGGTTAAATGAACGGACAAAAAAAAAAGGGTTTTGAAAAAACCAAAGGAAAATTTAAAAAAAAAAAGAGGGGAGGGAAAGAGGCGGGGGGAAAAGGAAAATAACGGGGAAAGGTCCTTTGGGGGAAAGGGGGGAAAACATAGTTCCTTGGACCCCCACAAAAGTCTTCTATAAGGGGACGGGCCCCCCCAATTTCTTTTTATACTTCTTACTTGATCAGTGTTGTAAATGAAAGCTGGTGGGCTACGGAAAGGCAGCCATTTTTGAAAAAATTTTCGTTTCTAAAGGGTTTTGTTTTTTTAAAAAACCAAGAACATCTCGAAATGGTGAGTGGGATCCCAAAAGGGTTCTTTATTAAATAAAACGGGTTTTTTGGATTATATTTTTTTAGGCTCAGCTTTTATTTTTAAAAAGAATTTGTGTTTATAGCCCGTCCTTTACTATTTTTTCCCTTGAAAGGCAGCTTTGGTAGTGTAATGAAAATTTTACCCGGATATAAACCAAAATGGGCAAGGGATGCTTTGAAAAGTTTTTAATATTCATAAATAATAGAAATGTTAATCCTCTTCTTTTATATTTGTTTACAGTTTTTTATAAAAAAGGCACTATTTTTTTTACTACCACGTTTTTTTTTTAGGGAGAAAACGAAAATTTATCTAAATGATCTAGTGGGGGAAAAACAAACTATGAGGTTGATTATTTTTAAATATGTTAATATTATTTCCCGTCTTTCGAAAAATTATCAAAATATTGATATTTAATTGTAGCTGCCCAATTTGTTTTGAGGAATGCTACAGAAATTTTGCACCCCCAAAACCCCTTCGGTTTAGATAAATAAAAAGTTCGATATTGAATTAATTTGATTTTTAAATGTTTTTTGGGGGGAATTTAAAAAATAATTAAAAATTAACTCTAACTCACTTTAAAAAAACTAGGTTAAGCTATTACCGTTTTTTTTAAGGGGGATAAATTTTTTAATTGGCTAACTAAACAAAAGGGTTTTCTAAAATGCTACTATAATATATTTAAATTTATAATACCCCCAAAAAAAAATTTTAAAAAAGGGTTTTTGGGAAAAAGGGAATTTGGGACGAACACCTATTAAACTAACATATCATGCTTTTAAAATAATTTTTAAAATAAAAATTAATATTTAATTTTGTGTACATTAATTTAATTTTTTATGAATTAGTGTCCGAGTGCGGGGCCGGCCCCAACTTGTGTCAATTTTTTTTGGGCCCTATTTATTTTCTCAAAATCTCCACCCTTGTTTTCGGGTACAAAAGCCAGTCCCCCACGATCGGGGGTTTAAATGGGGACGGGGGGGCTTAATTGAAAAAAAAGTGACATTTTAGAAGAGTCTGGGTTAATTTTTTTTGAAAAACAAGTAGTAGGTATTCAAAAAATAAGGTTTCCCCAGATTTTTTAACCCTTTGCCCTCTAAAACACAGTTGGTGGCCCCCCGAAAAAAGGGGGCTCCATTTTGGTTGAGGCTATTTTGAGTGGCCCGCGGCCCAAGGCTAGCGTTCCAAAAAATTTGGAACCCGTAATCAGAGGTGGGTCACCTTTTTTGTTTCTAATTTTGTGGACAAAGCGCGTCCAGGGTAGGGGGCTAGCGTGTCCAGGGGTTTTGGGCCAACGTGTCTAGGTGAGGGGCTAGCGGGGTTTCCATTTATGTACCCAACGTGCCCATCGAATTGGCCAGCTTCCCCCAAAAAGTGAATTGGTGGATCCAGTGGGGGAAACCCATGAGTTTAACATTCGCGAAACCCGGGGGTCAGTGCAGCGTGTGTCGTGGGGAAAGTGGCGTTTTAATTTTAATGAAAATTGACTAAAGACCCTTTTGGGTTATTTTTGAACGTTTTAGAAATAAAACATTTTGTACCGTTTTATTTATTTTTAAAAAAATTTTTAAATTTTATTATTTTTAATTTATAGTTTTTAATTTTTTTAGTTTGTACAAATTTTAAAATTTTTTTATATGTATTCTAATTTGGTTTTTAAATTTTTCAAAAACTTAACAGGGCTCGCCCTGTTTAAATTTTTATTAAATTTGGGTTTAGTTGTAGCTTATCAGTGTTTGTGTTGTTTTTTTTTTAAATAATCAAAAATTTTGAAAAATCCGGGTTTGCTTTTTTATTTTTTGTTTAGTCAGCAGCTTCCCCCCAATATTTTAAAAAAATATTGCTGTTCCCCAAAATGATTTGTGAATATCCCGCAACCCCAGGTCCCCCCACCCTACCTTTAAAAGATTTTTAGTATTTTTTTTTCCCCTTTTCCCTCTAAAAACCCAAGTTTAAATCACAAAAATTAAATACGTATTTAGAAAGGTATTTTTTTGGGCTGGTTTGTATAAAATTTTTCCTTCTTTTTAAAACTTCAAAAATTTAAATAGTCTAAGAGTTTTTAAAATTTAAAAAAATAAAAATTGGTTTGGGGAAAATTATTTCAGTTTTGTTTTAAGGTAAGATTAAAAAGAACACACTGTACCCTTTAAAAAAATTTATTAAATATCTATATCCAAATTTTTGGATCAAATAAAAGGTGAAAATAGCCTAAATTTTTTTAAAATATTATTTAAATTAATATATAAAATCACTAAAAGTCTGTATTTTTTTTGTATACAGAAAAAAGTAAAAATCCCCCGTTTTTTTTTTAAGCATGGGGCCAATTTTTAAATAGATTATGGAAAATTATACCCCTTTTAAAGGTTTTTTTGTTATTTAAACTAAACCCCTATAATGTATATGAAAGTTTTGTTTCGTATTCGGGCCATACTAAACATTCTTTTTTTGGCTGTGAAATTACTTTTTTGTGAAAAGTTTTTATGAAGAATGAAAAAGGGAAAAAAACCCCAAAGATAGGAAGCCCCACCCTTTTTTTTTCAAAAAGCTCATTTCAAAATCAGTGTATTTTTAACCAAACAAATAAATTTTTTTGTCCCTTTCACAAAAACGTTGTCTATTTTTTTTGTTTCTCTATCCAACGGAGTCAAATTGAAAAAAATAATGAAAGGTTGGGGGGAAAGGAAGGCAGGCTCGGCTTTGATGACCTAGGCCACCAATGTTTACCCAAAAATTTTGGGGGCTGAAACTGGAAAGGGCATCCCCTAGGATACTCGCCCACATCATGACACCAAAACCCCATTTAAAAGGAACTTTTACCAGAAAAAGCACCGACTCTTTTGCTGTTCTTAAAAAACCGGGGGGGAATTTTTCAGGCCAGCGTACCCCTTTAAATTGAGTAAAGGTTTTTATTTTGGGGAAGGAAAAAAGTTATACGGGGGAAAAAGATCTTAAAAAGAAGTGGGGAAATTCCCCTTTTCCCGCCCCAAAGCTCACAACAGAAAAACCAAAACATAAATGTTTTGTTAAATTATTTTTTAAAAACCAAAATTTCCAAACTCTTGAATGTAAATCCCTTTTTTTAAATTTTGCAAAAAAAATTTGCTTAGAATTATTTTTATATTTTTTTTAGGAAAATGAATTATGCGTTTGTGATATTTTTGTAAATTTTTGGGCTCGATATTTTGGTGAACTTTAACCATCAAAAACCAAAATTAAAGCTAATTTGAAACCAAAATTTCTTTTTTTGACCCTTAAAGAATTTTTCCCTTTAAAAACCCAAAATTTTCCCAAAAGGGGCCCCAAACTTTACCAAAAATTTAGCTAACGTTTTCTTTTTTTGCACCGAATTTAGGGATACCCCACACATTTTAAAACTAATGATTGGAAAGGAATAATTATGAAAAAATTTAGGGGTAATTTTACCCGCATTTACTCGGGGGAAAAGAGTATAACAATTCAGGAAAAAACATCTGAATTTATCCCGGTAGGGATTCGAACCCAAACCCCCCCATCACCGAAAAACCCAAAGAATAAACTATACCACTCCCTTTTCCATGTACTCTCTGTTTTGGGTAATTTGGTTAAAATTCCTAATTAATAATTTCACTAAAAATTGTTTTTCCCTATTTTTCCCCTCAGATTAAATTTTAAATTTTAATTGTTTTTAAAATATTTTGTCACATAAAAACCATTACTAGAAGAAAATTTTACCCTATTATCTATTATTTAAAAATTTTAAAATAATATTGCATTTACTGAATCGGGAATTTTCCTATTTTCCCACTATTACTTTTGTAATGACAAAAAAAACGTAAAAAAAAGATTTTTTAAAAAAACCCGGTTTCCCTTTTATATTGGAAGACTAATAAAACTTTGGAGTAAACCCCAAAGGTTTTCATAAAGAAACATGATATTTTTCCAAGTCGAAAAAAAGAAAAAAGGGAAAGGTAACCGATTGTTTTGTGTTTTTCCAGTAGGCATAAATTGTCTAAAAATTTGGAAAATGGCATTCTATGTGACATTTCTGATTTTGGGTTTGTATTTTTTTTTCCTTTTGCCCACTGGGGGTAACATCCCATTTGTTACTCGCGGTGGGGGGTTTAGGGCATTAAATACGTTTTATTTATGTCAGTTTAGTACTGTTGCTTTAAAATGGAAACGTTTCTTAAAAACAAACCCCCAAAAAAAGTATTTTATAAATCATGTACAAATTTTTTCTTTTAGTAATACCGCCCAAAATATGTTTTGGGTAAAAAGGCAGTGGGCGGGGCAATCTAAGGAGCTAATTTCACTTTTTAACAAAGGCTACTTACCTCTGAAAAGAATCTTGTGAATGTGGGGAATACCAGGCCTCCCCCGGGGTTCGGATTCCACTTTAAAAACTGAAAGGTCCTTCTTTTTCTTTTTAAACAATCACCCTACCATTTCACATTAGGAAAGGGGTTTAAAAACCCCAATGGGTAAAAACCGCGGTGCAATAATAAAAACCCAAAAAAACCCCTTATAATAAACTAAGCTACTTTTTCCCAAAATTACTTCAGGCTTTTCAAATCCTGCCAGTTCCCCCCTACGGTTTTTCAATTTTTGTTTTTCACTGTGTTTTCCCCCCAATGATATCTGAAAGCTGATTCGGGTTTTTTCATTGAACCTTTTTTTTCATCGCCCTCTATAAACCTTTGTTTTAATTTCCACAAATTTAAATTGTTTTATAAAAATATAAAACAAAATCAATTATAGTAATACGAAAAGTGTATGAAATAATAAAAAAATTATTTAAATTTCTAAAAAACTTTTGTGGACAAATTAAAAACCCATGTTTTTTAACATGGGGTGATAGAAATTGAAAGGGATTCCCAAATTAAATTGCAATGCACATATTGTACTCAACAGCTCATACTTTTTTGGGAACATGTTTAAACAAAGGTACCTGAAAACTTATCTAAAGAAATTTTTAATCTTAGAAAATTTTTTCCAATTTAAATTTTTTCAAAAACACGTTCGGTCTGATCTACTATTCTAAAACCTAAAACGAATGCAAAACGGGGCTTTAACGAGATTTTTAAAACCACCCTTAAATTTTGGAAAAATTATTTAGATTTCCCCAAAATATAGCAAAACTGTCCCAAAAATGGGGCAAATTTTTTTCCCAAAAAAGAAATGTCAAACTTTTTTCTCAAAAATTATTTTTAAAAAATTTTAATGTGTTCAAAAAATCGGGTGCTTACGAATATATTTGGTTAAAAAAGGGAAAACCTATTGGGGTGGAGGAGTTTACATAAGGTGGTTGCATACTCTGCTTTTTTTTAAAACAAGACATTGTTGAATAATGGGATTTCGTTAATTAAGTAGTGGTGAAAGTGTACCGGGGTCGCTTTTACTACACCGCCCCCATTTTAGTTGGGCCCTGGCTACTCCCCCTTTTTTAACTGCCCTGCCCGGAGAACACATTCGGGGGCCAAAAGGCAAGCTTTTTGGGACCAGTGGGGGTTTCCACTCACCCCAAACAAAAAAACCCCTATCAAAGTCCCCTGGAAGCAAAACCGTTGTTTCATCATCAAGATCGATGGCAGTAAATTTAAAGCGCGTGCGCGATCTGAAACGTGGGGGGGCCTCTAAATTTTCGTGTGTCCCGCCCCCCCCCCCCCCCTGTTATCCAAGACCAAGACTTAAAACTTTCCCGGGCGCAGGCGCCGAGGAGGTCTTCTAATGCCGTTTGGAAAATTTGTTTCGAATTTTGGCTATTTTTTCCCAACCCCTTTTTTTTTTCCCCTGAATTCAAATGAAAAAAAAGGCGAGTGTTTGGGCAGGGGAAAAACCCACTCTTTGATCCCAAATTTAACCCGTTAGGGGGAACTAATATTCCCAAAAATTGAAATTTTGCCCAAAATGTTTGGCGAGTAGTTAGAGTATTGAAATCGGAAAAAGGGTTTAGACTTTTGGGTTTTTAAAAATTGTTTTCTCCAGTTTTGTGAACTTTTAGCAAAACAAAATTTGAAAGTACTTTGGAAAATTGTTGTACTATGATGTTTTGAGTAGAAGTTTTTACAATAATTTAAAATATTTTTTGTTTCCCCAAATTTCGCGGGTTTAACCAAAAAGGTTTTTGGAAAAAAAAAATTTTTAGTTGTTTTAGATATTTGTCAATTTTATATTGTTATGATTAGAAATTTGGAAAATTTATTTCAATATGTTTATATATAAAAATTTTCCGCAGGTTAAAAAAATGGTTTTTGGGAAAAAACTAATTTTTGAAATTTTAAAAAATTTGTATGCTACATTGTTTTGTTAAAAATTTTTTTGAAGAAACTTTCAATATTTTTTTAAAATTTAAAAATTCGGGGGGTTTAAACCCAAACGTAGGGGGGGTTCTAGTTTAGGAGAACGTAATTTTCCTTTAAGTAGTTTTTCGGGAATATTTTTTGGAACTATTTAAATCGGGAGTATCTTTTGTTTTGAGGGCCCAAGCGAGTTAGAATGCCCCAAAGGGCTTAAATTCTAAATTTTTTGTCATATTTTAATATATTTTTTATTTTTACATTTTTCTAAATTTTTAAAAAAACGGGAAAAGGCTTAGTATTTTGTTATCTCCTGTTTTTTTTTTGGGCGGGGCCCCCCTGCCTTATATACAATATTTTTAAAATTAATCAAATGGAAATTTATTTACTTAAATTAAGGCGGGGGGCCCAAAAAAGGTCCCTGTTTTTTAACTAAAAAAAAAATGCCTAAACCTTTTAAAGGGATGGTTAAGCTGCCCCCCCTCTGCTTCCAGGGTTTTTTATTTTTTTAATTTTATTTTTAAAATTTTTTTTGTCTTTTGAAATAAAATTGTTGTTTGTTTTTTACAATCCTCTTTTCACGCCATGGACGGAAAACCGCGGGCCCACTTCTAAAATTATTTGGCAGAAAATCTCAATTTATACAAGCTAAACCGAAGGCTTTAAATTGGGGAAGCTCGGGGGCCGAGGGATAGCCTTTTAACCCCCGAATCCACTGTTCGTAAATTGGGAGGACCATGCTGTCCGGGATTTTGGGTGAGAAAAATCCATTTTTTTTTTGACGTTGATAATAGTGTGTGCCCGTCGGGGTTGGTCGGTAGGAATAAAAGGGGCCCCTTTTTTGACCGGTTTGAGAGGCGGGCCCCCATTAGATCCTGTTGGTAACACTTTTATCTTCGCAAAGAACCCACCCCCCCTTTTAACCTTGTTATTGTTGGTTTTCCGGACGGTTCACTAAATAGTGGGACCCCGGCCCAAAAAGTAGTCAGTGTTTGGGTTTTGGAATCGCTTTCCCTGTGTTGTGTTTGGACAGAAAATTTTCCGCGTTTTTTTCGCTTTCCTGGGGAAGTAAACCCAAAAGCCATAAATTACGTCTGGTTGGGGACGCGGAAATTTTAAGGTTATTTTGGGGGAAAAACCCCCTTCAGGGTTCTTACACACCTTATCCCCGAGGGGAAAATAATAAGGGGACCCCCGGGGTTACTGTTAGGGATAAAAAATTTTTGCTCTCTAGTTTCTAGGAGAGAGAGAAAACGTTTTTTTTCAGAATTCGTGTACCTTTTTAAAAACTTCCACCCCCGAGCCCTTTAGGTTTTTTATTCTTTTTTGTGCCCAAAAAGGGCAGCGACCCATCCTAAAATTTAAAAACTCATTTGGAGCGAAAAATCGTAAAAATTTAATTCTAAAAATTTGGTCCCCTTTCTTTACTAGGAGACATTTTGAAATTTTCCCAATTGCCGTTTTCCTTTTCAGAGTTGTACTCTTGGTTTCCCCAAAATTAAAGGGAAATAATTTTTTGGGTGAACGGGAATATTTGAGAAGAACCCTATTACAGTTTTCAAAACCCCTCCGCTTAAATCACCCCTTTTTAACCAGAAGTCAAAAAACATTTTTTGGTCAGCTTACATTTCCTCAGGAGGGCCCCCCGGGGATTAAAAAGACCTTATAATAGAAAAACCTAGGGGGAACATCGAGGAGGGAAAAAATAGCGCGCCCTTTCTCGAGTTAGATGTTTTGGTTGTAACCCATTGGGGGAAACCCCCGGTACCATTTCCGGCGGGAAACTTTGGGAGGGTGTAACCTGAGGAGGGGTTTAAATTTAACACACGCTTTACAAATATTAATAAACCATGAGCCCCCATCCCCAGGTCGAATTTTGTATTGGGTCAAATCACGGTGCCGTTTTTAGTCGACACGGGCGCAAAACCATCGTTTTTTTAATGTGATTTTTCTAGAGCACCCGGGGGTAAAAACAAAATGTGACGTTCAAAAAAAAAGTTTTGACCCGGGTACATTTTTTTTAGGGAATGGAAGTAGCATTATTTTTGACAGATTTTTTTTTTTTCCGCTCTAAAAATTTAATCGTTTTTCTTGAAAAAAAAGTTTATGTTGAAAAGCAACAGTAGCGACGTCATATTAGGAATGGACTTTTTGGGGGATACTAGAGGTATCTTAAAACTTAGGCTTGAGACATTTAATTTTTGGGGTTTAAATTTTCCAGATAAAAAGTGCCTTTGTGTCTATGTTCTAGACCCATGGGGTTTGTAGCCCATTTAAGGAAGGGGATGAAGTTTCGCTTTTAATCCCTTGTTTAAAGAAGTACTCGGATGTCATAACACCCGTCTGGGGAAAATGTAAACATACTCCCCTATAAATTTTGTAGTCCGGGACGAGATTCCGGTTAGGTCGGGTCCCTTTCATGAAACCCCAAACCCAAAATGAAAATTTTTCGCGAGTTGATAGAGGATTTTTAGAACAGAAGGGGGTTTTTGGGCCACTAAATCCCCGTAGCTGGGTTCCGGGGCTTTATTTTTCCCGAAAAAAAAAAGGACACAGGTTGATTGTAGACATGGGAAAGGGTAAAAAAAAAAAATCCGTTTGATCCCTCCCCCACCCTAGTGGGAGAGTGCTTTCCAACATGGGGGGGCCCGCTAAATTTTATAGTCTCATTGATTTTAAAGGGCCATTTTTTTAAACAATGCGCTCTAAACAGAGCGGTCAAAAAAGTTCACGGCTTTTGTTCCCCCTTGGGCAATTATAAAAAATTTAATCTTTGTACCGTTGGGGCGCTAGTATCGGGGCCCGGGCTTTAAAGCCGTGTTCTGGATCACTCTTTCCTTAAAATAAAATTTCGTTTTTAAATTCCCTTGTTGACTTTCTGTTTATAAAAGAAATTTTCCCCTTGATAAAAATTTTTGAACATTTAGACATTGACTGCCGTTTGCGCCCTGGCGGGTTTGATTTTTAACCCCCGACAAGGTCCGTGGCCAAGCAATCTATCAATATCTTTGGGGATATTATTTCCAATGGGAATTTTGCTGGGCGACCCCCAAAGGGTGGGAAAAAAACCCCTTGTCCCATTAACCCCCAAAACCCAAAAAACTAAAGGGTGTTGGGGGTGCGTTTCGTTGGCATGTGCGCTTACTAACCCCAGCTTTATCCCCCCAATTTTTTCTGGGAAAAAAAAAAAAAAAAAAAAAAGGTGCCCCCCTTTTTTAAAGAAAAAGGTTTCAAATTTTTGGGGGAAAGAACAACCCGGGTTTTCAAACCCCGGGAAAAGATTTTAGACCCCAATTTTTTTGCAAAAGCCTTTTCCCCTTGGGGCCCGGTTTTTTTCAAGGTGCGGGTTTTTCGTCTCCCTTTGGGCCTTTTGTCCCAGGAGGGAAAAGGGGGGGTTTAGTGGCCCTTTCGAGAAAATTTTCTGGGCAGGTTGTGGGGTTTGGAAAAATTTCTGCATTTTGGGGGTTGAAATTTCACTAAAAAAAGGGGCGTTTAAGAAAATTTCCCCTGGGTTGGGGGACACCCCAAAACGTTAGGAAAGAATTTGGGGGGTTTGGGGGCTAAAGCCTTTCGAAAAAACCCAAATTTAGGCAAAGCATCACGTTTCCCGGGGGGGGATAACGTATGCCCGATGCCCCCCATCTCGGAGGCGGAAGATTGGAGCCGTTGAACCCCCAAAAAATTGGGACAGCCTTTTAATGTAATTCTTCCTTCCCCCCGGGGTCATTCCCTCCGATTTGAGATCATCAAGGGGGGTGAATCGTGGTGCTTGGGGAATAATAGATAAAAAAAATAAGGGAGAGGAAAGGGGGGTCCTTTTTCTCTTTCAAAAGGGCTTCTTGTGATATCCCAGTGGGGAAAGGGGGGAAAAGGGGGAAGATTGTTGTCCCGAAATGTGGTACGCAAAATGTTGTTGCGTTATTTTTCCCTCATTTTATTGTTGGTTTGGTTCCCCGGGTATAAATTAAAAAATTATCTTAAAAAAATTTTTAGGGAGTTCTTTTTGGCCCAGGGATGTACAGAAAATGGAAATGCAAGTTAAACAGTGTGAAGTTTTCCCCAAAAAACAAAAACCCGGGGCAGGAAAACGAAAATTTTGGGTTTAATTTGGCCGAAAGTGGCTCGACTTTCCGTGGGGGAAAAGGTTTTTCAAACGGGCAAAGTTGGCCCCGGCCCCGATCCCCCCTTTGGAAATATTGGGATTCATTGTGTTGGGAAAGCTTTCCCCTAAATTTTGGGTTATTTTTCCGTTTGGGGGGCCCTGAAAGCAAAGACCATGCTAACGCGCTTGCTTTTAAAGGGGTTTTTGGGCGATTTTTTGGGGCCCCCCGGGAAATTTAGTGAGCGATAATGGGCCCTGTTTTAAATCTGCCACTTTCAAAGGGCTTTTTGGGTTTGGATGGGGGATTAAACACATAAACACCACCCCCACTAACCTTGCCCTAAAACCCCGTGGAAAGGGTTTTAATAGGGAAAATTTTAGGGTGCCTTAACCCTTTTTTCCCCTCGGGTTTTTTTAAGCTAATGGGACTTTATATTTAGTTCCCCTTTTAAAAGGGCGCATTTAATTCCGCGTTTCGAGTCCCAAACCCCTTTCCCTCCCTTTTCCCGGGTTTTGGGGTTCCCGGGAAAAGAAAATCAACCCCCCCTTTTTAACGGTATGGGAAGTGGGCCCTTGCTGGGGGGGGAAGAGAAGTTCTCGGGAAAAAGATAGGGGGCCCAAAAAGGGCCCTTTGAAGCTTTAAAAAAGGGGCCCCTTTAAAAAGGGGGCCCGATAGGTATTTAAACCCTTTGGGCGGGGCCCCTGTTTTTGGTGCTATTTGGGGAAAATGGTTTCCCCAAAAAAAAGTTATCCCCAGAGCACCCCAATTGACAAAAAACCCCAGCCCCAAAAATCAGTCCCAAGTGGAATGGTTTCCCTGGGGGAGGGGGGCGCTTCCTCAACCCCCGTAACTGTTTCTGATTTGATGTGGGGAACCCTTCAAACACCCGGGGGCCCCCCGTATCCAAATTAAATCCTGTGGCATCAAAGAGTCCTCATCCCCGGCCCGGGATGAGTAAGGTGTGAGTCCGTTTGGGAAAAGTGTAAGTTTTGTATGTAGTTAAATTTTTATCTCCGGGAAAAGGGCCCCCAGATTAAGCAACAAGATAAATTTCCCAATTTTGTTAAAATTAAAATTAAAAAGATGGAATCTCCTGGTTGAAGCAATTTAACTCCCAAAAAATGGGTGATTCCCTCCCCAGGAAAAACATGATCGGGGGTAGGGCCCAGTGTATAGCCCAAAATTAAAAAATTTCTAGAGAAATTTTTTACTAAAGGGTTAAAATGATGAAGTTTTTTTTTTAAATTTTGACATTGGGAATTTCTAGGTTAGATTTTTTTTTGCGATTCTGATGCTTGATTATATCCCGGTTGTTACGGCTAGTAGGGAGATTTAAAAATTTGGTGGTGTTCGTTGGGTACTGCTTTGTGTTTATTTGTTCCGTGGGATCCTTCAAACCCTCCCTTTTTTCCCGTCTCGAGCCCAAAAAACAGAAAAGCCGAAAGGCCCTTTGGGTTGGTACAGCGCAGTTTCGGAAGTGGCCCAGGACCCGGCTGAAAAGGGGTGGACACCCTTTCCAGTTGACCCGGAAAAGGGGGTGTTGACCCAGGGTGCGGGTTTCTGGGGATCAAGGAAGGGCGTCTCTTGGGTTTGCTGTGTTAAAAGCTTGGGCCCCCGAATTCCCGAGAGCGAAGAGGCTGCCTCGTTTTAGGGGCGGAGGAATTTGTTTCCGTGGTCGCATTTCTACACCACCCCATTAGTTGCCCGGCTACTCACCTTTTTACTGCCCCTGTCGGAGAAACCCCATTCCCAGGGGCCCAAGGGGAGCTTTTTTTGACCCTGCGATTTTCCCCTCCCCCCCCCAAAACAAACTTTTATCTAACGTACTGGAAGCACAACCCGTTGTTTCCTTTTCAAGATCGATGGCAGTGAATAAAGCCCCGTTTCGCGATCTGATAAACGGGCTGGCCCCCTCAAACGTCATGTACCGTCACCCCCCCCCCCCCCCCTTATCCAAGACCAAACTTTTAAAAGCCCTTTTGCGCCGGCGCCGATGAGGTCTTCTTTTATCGCCGATTTGGCAATATGATACAATTTTTGGCCATTCATTCCAAACCCCTTTTTTTTTTCCCCCCTGAATTCAAATTTAAATTTAAAGGCCAGTGTTTTTCATGGGGAAAAAACACCCCTTTGATGCCCCTAGCCGTTAGAGGAACTAATACTCCCCCAACAATGTAAGTTGAACCCTAATGATGGCGAGCTAGTTTGAATATTTTCATCAGTAAATGGTGATGTAGGTTAAAAAATTGAATTTTTCCCGTTGTGAACATTTTGCAGAACTTAAAAGTTTTTACTTTGGGTACCCTTTTTTGTACTATATTTTTTAGTAGAAGTTTTATTTACAATTAACTTTTAATAGTTTGTATACCTAATTTCGCCGGGTTTAAACCCAAAAAAGGTTTTGGGGAAATAAATTTAGTTTTCTTAGATATTTGGGCATATTATATTTTTAAAGAAATTTGAAATTTGGACAATTTACTTTTTAATATGTTTTTTATATCTAAAATTCCCCAGGTTAAAAAAAGGAGGGTTTTTGGGAAAATAAGTTTTTTTTAAATTTAAAATTTGTCATGCTACATTGTTTTGATTAGAAATTTATTTGAAGTAACTTTCAATATGTTTTTTATATTAAATTTTGGGGGTTAAAAAAAACGTAGGGGATGCTAGTTTTGGAGAAAATAAGTAAGTTATAAGTTTTTTTGTAAAGATTTATTTTTTTGGGCTAGTTAATCGGAGTAAAACTTTGTTTTGATGACCAAAAGGGAGGTTTAGAATGCGCAAGCTTAAAATTTTAAATATTATGTCCCTAAATATATTATTTTTTATATTTTACATTTGTTTTAAATTTTTAAAAAAACTGGCCAAGGCCCTTTGTATCTTGTTATCTCCTGTTTTGTTTTTGCCCAGGTCCCTGCCTTTTATACAAAAATTTAAATAATCAAATAGGGGAAAATTTACTTAACTTGAGCGGTGGTCCCAAAAGGATTTCCCTTTTGATTTAACTAAAAAAATGCCTAAAACCCTTTAAAAAGGGTGGTTAAAATGGAAGATCATAGGGAAACCCTTTTTTCGGGTTTCCGAAAAGTCAAACCCAATGGAAAGAGACCAAAAAGGAAACCCAAACGCAGATGGGGGAAAAACACTTTGACTGGACTTGAAAGAAGGGTAGGGTTTTAATGAGGTGGAACTGGAAAAAGAATTAGCTCAAGATAGGATTAAAAGGGCGTTTTCTTTGTAAGTGCGGGAATTAATTATTGACTTCTCAAAGCCACATAGTTAGTAAAATAATCATTAAATGTAATTTTAAAAAAATTTTTTCCTTAAGTATAAAAAAATTGGTATCACCTTTTTAAAATTTTTTTGGGAAACAAATGGGTGAGAAATATGTTTGGACCTAAAAGGGGAAGATTGTATGTGGGGACCTTTAAACTTAATTAATTTCCCCAAAATTTTTAAAAAAAAATGTAGAAATAATCATTTTTCAATTTAAACCCCTGGGGGTTTAAAAAAAAAGGCTTCTTGTATCTGTTACTACCCCGTGATAACCCAATCTAAACGTTTGAAACACTTGCTTCCCGAGAATTAAATTTTAATATGTTTCCCTCAGTAAATTTTTTTATTAATAATTTGGTTTTATTATTCCTGTCTTTTTTATTAAAAAAAAGAAAATGAAATTTTTGAATTTTTGGGGCCACAAACAAAAGAAGAACTAGCACATACAAAATTTTGTTCCTCCACTGAACCACAGTGGGCATTGTTTTAGTCTCTTCCCTGTCCAAGGTCAAACAGTTTTATTTTTTTCCCCGGGTTTGGGATTTTTTCAATACACCCTTTTTTTTTGTCAACGATTTTTAGTACATTTCTTTCCCGACAACCCCTTCCCCTGGCTTAAACCCAAATTATTAACTTTTAACTTCTTATGACTTTTCAGTAAATTTGACTGGGTTTTTTAAAAGGGGATACTTAATCTTGGTTCCCAATCAGCCCCTTTAAACCCAAAGACTAAAAAGCTAAGGAATAATATTAGTAGGTAAGAAAATGAGGGAAAACTGAAAAAGGGGGGGGTGGGGGATGGGGGGGTAGGGAAAGGGGTTGGGGCAATATGGTGTCAGAGGGAGGGGGGGGGATTTTGGGGGACATCTGGGGCGCTCATTTGGATAAATTTTATGTGGGGGGGTTCCTGAATGTTGAGATTGATATGGTGATGTGGGGATAGGGAGGGGGGGGGGGTTGAAGCACCCGGCTTTACTGAGAGGGGGATAAAAGGGCCCCGGGGTGGCTGAGAGGGTGCGGGGGGAGATTTAAAAAAAAGAATGGTATTTCTTCGCATACATATATTCATACAAAAATTTTCCCTCTCTCTCTCTCAAAGTCTTTTGTCTTTTCGGGATGGAGGGGGGTTTATGGAGCCCCCCGGGGGGAGGGGGGGGGGTTATCTCTCGCCAGACCCAATTTTTTTTTAAAACCCTTTTCTCTTTCATCATCGTGACGTAGCGTGTAGGGCCCTATGGGGAGGGGGTTAAAAAGGGGCCACACGGTGAAAAATGGGGGCTGACCTAGTGACTGCGGGGGCACAGCTGTGGCACTGCTCTTGAAAGAGGCCCTATATTTCTCATAACAGTCCCGGGTTAAAAATCTGATTTTACCCAAAATTTAGAATAAAATTTCTTTCCCCAAATTTACATGCTTGAATCATAATAAATTTGTGTTGGGGTAGGGTTTTCACATTGAAGGTCTAGATCCTGTAAATTTTTAGGAGGGGGAGAGGGGTGGCTTTTGGGGCCCATAAAAAGGGTTGGGGCAACCCTTTTTTTTGAATCATTAACCCTTTGGCTATATTAGCCATGGCGTCCCGAATTTTTTGGGGGCCGCCCTTTTTGACGGGGGGTGGGAAGTAATTTTGAAAACTTCCCCGTAAATTGGGTGACTTGGAGATAGGGCACGCGTACCGTATTTCTTCAAAAAAATCGGAAAATCGCATTCGGTCGTGTTTACTTTTCTGTACTCGACGCCAAGTATCAAAATTTGGCTGCCCCCGAAGATTTTCGACGCTCAGAAGAGGGTACTCCCAAAGCGGATCTACTACAGTTTACAAAGGTCCTCTACCGGGCCCCCAAATCAGCCATCCTGAACTTTGAAGGGTTTTTAAGGTTTTTGTGTGTGTGTGTTAGGATAAATGAACTTTAAACTAAGTCAATAATCTTTTAATTTTTCAAGTTTTAAAAGATTTAAAAAGAATTTTTTACATCATTAACTTAAAAAATAAGTGTGTGTATGCGTGAGTGTGTGTTTGTGTGTGTTTTGTTGTTAGGGGAAAAAAGAACCCTTAAACTATGGGCTTTTAAACATTGAATAGTTTTTTTAAAAAAATTGTTTTCATCATTAACTTTAAAAATACAAGGTTGTGTTGCGTGTGGGGGGTGTGTTTTGGATAAAAAAACTTAATCTAAAAAGGGAATAATCTTGAATTGTTTTCAAGTTAAATGAGTTTAAAAAAATTTTTTACACTTAACTAACAATAATCGTTGAATTGTTTTTTTAAGTTAAATGAGTTTAAAAAAATTTTTTACATCATTAACTAACAATATGTGTGTGTGTGGGGTTAGTATTAAAATGAACTTAAACTAAGTCAAAATCATTGGGAAAGAGTTTAAAAAAAAATTTTTACATCATTAATAACCAAAAATCATTGAATTGTTTTCAAGTTAAATTTTAAATTTAAAAGAATTGTTTTCAATTTATTAAAATTAATAACTTTTAACTTCATATGTGTGTTTTGGGTAAATGAACTTTAAACTAAGTCAAAATCATTTTAATTTTTTTTCAAAAGTTAAAAAAAAGTTTTAAAAAAATTGTTTTCTCATTAACTACCAAAAACTGGGTCCGTTTTTGCGTGTGTGGAAATGTGTTTGGATAACGGGAAATTTTAAAATAAGACAATAAACGGTTTAATTTTTTTTCAAGTTAAATGAGTTATTAAAAAAATTGTTTACATCAAATTTAAATAAAAATACAGGGGTTTTTGTGTTTTGGTGGGGTGTATGTGTAATTATCTTTAAATGAAAATGGTTATGAAAAGTTGATTTCCTCGAAAAAGGGATAACACTCACCTCTTTGAAAAACGAATGAAATTTTTCGCCCGTTACCTCATTAACTAACAATACGAGGTTTCAACCCCCCGCCCCCCGGGTAAATTTTGGGTTAATCCGCATCTCGTAAAACCAAAGTTAAAAAAATCTTGCAGGTTAAAATTTTCATTGACTAATAATAAATCGTTGAATTTTTTTAAAAGTTTTAAAAACACATCTACTTGAGTCGTTTTTGAAAATGATTTTCCATTCTCTTTTTAAAAAAAGGGGCGAGGGGCGTTTAAACAGCTTTTTTTTTCCCCTCGGAGCGAACAACCTTCACAGACAAAAAAAGAAACATTTTTAAAACTTTCCCGTACTAGAAAAAAAAATCACAAACCGTTTTCGTACAAAACCCCTCAACTTTTTTAGGAAATTTAAAAAGGTTTATTTTTAAGGAAATGGTACAAAATTTTCGAACCATCCTGAGTGAGAGTCGAACCCTTTACCCTCCCCCAAAAGGAGAGTTAAAAGCGTTAAACGACAGCTAGGTAGCCCGAAGGGGCTAGGGGGTAAGGTTTCAAAAACTTTTTTTTTGATTACTCATCATAGTCGGGTTTCCCGTTTGTTTGTTTAAAAGCCCTTTTCGAGTCCGCTTTGGGGGGGGGGGGGTTATCTTTGGGGGAACTTTCCTAAAGAAGAAAGGGGGCTAAATGGCAGAACCTCCCGCTAAAAGGGGCGCGGGTTTTCCCTTTTTCCCCCGTTTATTATATCTCGACAAATAAATGGAAAAAAAAAAGTATACTCCCGTGAATTAAACCCCGGGAAAGAGCAACTTTTAATTAATTATCTAAAAAAGTTAACACAAAACAATTTTAAAAGCTACATAAGCATACAACCCGGGTTTTATTAAGACCTCGAGCGTTTTTTATACTCGGGGCATGAGGGGTATAGATAACAGATCCCGGGCACTTTTGAACAAGTCACAAAACTTAGGGACGGGATTTACCCAGTTTAGGCTTTTTTGGAAAACCCTTAGGCTTCATTGAAACTTATTGGCAGGCCCTACAACCCCCCGTATAAAAAAACCCATTCAAAACCCCTAACGAATTGCCTTATAAGGGTCCCGTCCGTTTCCGTCGCGGGGGGGGTATATACGGAAAGACGGTAAAAAGAAACAATTTTCAATGGGCCCCGATAAAGGTAAATTGCGCCTTTAATTTTCGAGTTTAAACATCCTAACCGAAGGGGAGAATTGAAAAGGGAAAATTTTAAAAATTAGTCTATGCGGTATATTTTGCACACAAACTTGGAGGAAAAATATGAGAAAAGTAAATTTTCCCCCCCTTGCTCAAAATTTAAGGTTTGGTTTTTTAGAGACTCAGGTTTTTATGTATGACGGTACATTGGAGATGAGAATAAATCTCTCCCAAAAACCCCCGGTTTTCACGATCGGGGCTCGGGGTTTAAAACCCCGAAAAATAAAAGCCCGCCGTTAAAAAGCGTTGATAAAATGTGCAATTTTGAAGAAGGGCATTGTTTCCCTGTATCTGTTTTTTTTTCAGGTATTTTTGAACCGACAGGGGGAGCTCAACGTTTATCCTCTTACCCTAATTTCGAGACGTGTTGAATTTTAGACGGGATTCCCCCCTCCCTTTCCAAATGAGAAAATATCGAGCGCTTTGAAAAACTTAAAAAGATATATCCCATAAAAAGTGTACACCGCAAAAGCTGATGGGAGTGACTCCCTTTTTTGATAAATGCTGACCCCCTATAAAAAACTAGTAATTTTTTCCCGTACACCAGTGCTAAAGGCGCGCTAGACATTTTCATTTATTCATGATAAGACGGGACCGGGATAGAAACTTTTCATTTTTAGCTGGATTTAAAAAAACTGTCACGGTTAATAAAACCCTTTAAAATACCGTTTTTAACAGAGGACGTAGATACTTTTTGTGTTTGATGCCTTCCCCTTTTTTTTGGGCAGAAAACAAACTCACAAAACATAAAAAGGGGGTTTTTATAAAAATTTGATGCGGTAAAGGAGTACATTCCCTTTAAGGGGGAAAATAAAATTTCCCCACGTTCACTCATATAAACAGCAGGAGAAAACAGGAATTTTTCGTATATGCGGACCTGGAGAAACCACTTATGCCTTTTAGAGACGGTGATCCCCCACCCAAAAATTTTTTTATACCGAGAAAAGTTCACTTTATGTAGCTTATTCTGTAAAATGTAGTTTAAAAGTTTAAATTTTTACGATAGTCTCTCGGAGTACCGTCACTTAACGGGGGGGGAAAAATTGTACTGGGCCAATTTTTTTTTTTGGGCGCTCATAGATACGGCGAAGCGGGGTACTAGAGTACTATAGTACCGTTTTAAAACCCTTTAAAACCCTTTTCCTCCTGCTCAAAGAGCGTTTATAATTCAGCCTCTAAATTTCCATATATGCGAGAAGCCCCACAAAAAATGATGATAAATTTGGGGTTTTGGATCTTGTCACTTGACTGGGCTTTATCGTGGGAGTAGTCACGCAGGGGGTGCATATTAAAATTTCCCAAAAAACCCGGTCACCTGAAACGAAAAAATCCCTTTTAAAGCGCGTTTCTATGACAAAATTTTTTTCCCTTTTCGAATCACTCGTTTAACGTTTTTAAAAAACCCCCTCCGTTCCGGGGGGGACGTTCTCCCTCAAACCAGGAAAAGTCAGATTTTGGGGAAGGGCAATGGGAAGATTTAAAAATAATTGAAATATATTTTGGGGGGTTTCGAGGGGTTACAAATTTTTAAAATTTTAGATAGTTTCGTTTTCAAAGTACTTTCCCCTTTGGGAAAAGCGTATCTTCCTCGAACCCCCAACTTTAAAAACACCCTAAGTGCCCTTTCCTGAGGATGAACGCTTTAAATTTGTCACACGAAAAGGGGGTTTCCCCTATGATTATATTGGGTTCCCTTTGAGCGGGTAGCGAGGAAATCAGTTTCCGAGCAAAGTAAAATTTTTTAACGCGCTCACGGGTAGTCATTTTCTCTCAGGAAGACTTGAAACACGCCCGTGAGGTTTGGCGGTAATTTTGAATTAAGAATCTTTGGGGCCCCCTTCCCAACCTCAAACCCGTGCACGGCGTAAAATTTACTTGGGGGTCTTGGGGAACTTTTTGTGGGTTCCCGCCCTAAAAAAGTATAGGCTCGATCCCGGGTGGGGCCCTTTAACAGCCCCCCCATCTAGCGTACCGGCTCTATTGGTATAAAACCCCGGGGACAAACTTTGAATTTAAACGATGATGTGGGGCCTCATCCCAAATTTATTTAGGGGGCTTTCCCCCGGAGGGAATATGTTTTGTGGCTAATCGTCATGGAGCGGGAAAAATCGTTATGGACGCGTTTTATCCTTCCCCCGCCCCGAATTTTAATTGTCTATCTGACGTTAAAAGGACTCTATTCTTTAGTATGCCCGTCCTCATTTTCCCCCCCATGGAGAGGTTTTGGTGGCTAAATGACGAAATTTCTCGATTGGGGGGGCTAAAGTGGAGGATGATGCCCGGGTACGGGCTTTTATCTTGCAGGTAAAACTTAATTCCCCCCAAGATGTGGGACGGGCGCACCTTTTTGACTTGCCCTTCTGTTTCCCGAGAAAGGGATTCCCCCCGTAGGAAAAAATGAGAAAACTGTTAACAACTTTAGTGATTAAGAGGGGGACGTCTTCACACCCCATCTAAAACTATGTTTACGAACGGGGTTTAAAATGACGAGAGTTCCCCCCTGTTTTCAATTTAAAACAAGTGCCGTGGATGGCTCCCATATCAGGTTAACGCGGGGAAAAGAAAGGGGTTTTAAAAGGGGGCAATCAATTTGAAAACATGTTTTTTAAACTGAAGAAAAAATGCCGCATTCGGGCGCCTCATATCTAACAAAAAGGGTTACCGTACGATAAAGATAGCTAAAGGGGGGATGGGGAAAATTTTGGGGCGGGGTAAAACCCCATAGCCCGTCCTAACTTTTAAAAACCCTCGATAGTGTTTAGAAAAACCAAGTCATCATCGAGAGGGGAACCGCAAAGATTTACTTTGATAATTTCCCATCTAACGGGATTCGCCATTTTTTGGGAAAACTTTGAAGGGAGTCATGAAAGGGCCCCATTACCAGGTTATGACCCGGGCCCTTTCCCCAAAGGTTCGTTAAAACTTTTAATAAAAAACTGATACAGAAATAAAAACCTTTTCTACATGATGTTTAGGATGCATACCAGAGACTTGCCCTGTTTGCTTTAAAGCCCACCCGGGCACCTCCACCTCGGGCAAGACAATATTTACAGGAAGCCGGCGGTGCCCGGTAAACAAAAAACGAGACTTTGAGGTCAGATCATCACTGAGTTCTTTGGTTCAGTCCCAAAAATCCCATTCAAAAAACCCCTTTCAAGGATTTTGGGGGGAAAATCTCAAGGCTAAAAGGGGTGAAGGGGTAGCGCGTTTTAAAAACGCTTTTATTGAGGATTTTTCGTAATTGTTTGACAGATGAGACAATAGTCATGAAAGAGGCTCGTTCAATTAAAACAGTAGGATTCAAAAATTTTAAAAAACAAAAATTCAATTTGGGTGCTCAATTTCTCTATCGACGACAAAAGAATTTTAGGTACCAAAGGGAAATTCAATACTCTTCCATGGGCCCAAATTTCTCAAACAGGCAGTCCAAATTATAGGGTGGCATTTCTTCTATGTGGAAAAAAACCATAGTGATTAAACTTAAAACCCAAAAAAATTCATGTTCAGTACTGTAATGATTGAAAAATAAAAAAAAAATTTTTCACGTAAAAAGTATAAAAAATATTCATGTTTTATACTGTAAGTGAAATTTAAAAAAAAATTTAAATCCTGTTTCCTATGGGGTAAAATGATTTAAAAATAATAAAAAAAACAACCCAAATTTTAAGAACGTGAAAAAAAAAACTAATTTGGGATGTATCCCATTTTTGTTTTTTAAAACTTTTATATTCTTTAATTAAAAAAAAAATTTCAAAAATTTTTAAAATTGTGAAAAAAACCCAAATAATTTTGTATGTTCTATGTGTTTTTAAAACTTTTTATTAAATTTAAAAAAAAACAACAATTTTTAAGAATTATAATTTTGAAAAAAAAAATAATTTAGTATGGTTTTTTTTTTTTTTTTATTCTTAAATAGAATTAATTATGGATGGGGGTTTTTTTCATTAAATTTTTTTCCTTCCCTTCATCGCCCCTCTTCCCTTTTATTGATTAAATAATGCCAAAGAAAGTTAAAATTTAATAATTTTTTTAAAAATTTTTTTTTAAAAACTAAATTTCAAGTTCATAAGTTTTTAAAAAAATTTTTTTTAAACAATTTTTTTCTAATTTTTTATTAAAAGTTAAAATTTCAATAAAATTTAAAACAAAAGTCCAATTTAAATTAACCCTTTTTAAACAAAGCTAAAAAAATTTAAAATTTCCCCTTTTAAAAAAGGGGAGGTTATTAATTTTCCCTTTTTAAAAAATTGCCCTTTTAAAAAAAGGTTTTTGGGGTTATGAAGAACTGAAAGGGGTCAAGATATAGATCTGGTAGCTATTGTAAAATGTCAAACTCCAGTGGAAACATGATTGTAGATCTGGTAGCTATTGCTAGTTTTCAACCCCTTTTCCGTGGAAAAAATGATTGTAAATATTTGGTTCATTGCAAATGTCACACTCCAGGGGGTACATGATTGTAATCTGGGAGCTATTTCAGATGTCACACCCCCATTTGGTACATATAGTAGATATGGAGTAAATTTCTAGATGTCACACTGTATTGGATAAAAATGATTGTAGATCTGGAAGTTATTGCTTTGTTGTCACATTGTATTGGTACATTTATGTAGATCCCGGTAAATATTGCTAGATGTTACATCCATTGATACATGATAGTAAAATATGGTACTATTGCTAGATTCACAACCCGTTATTTTGGGTACATGATTTGTGATCTGGTTGTTAATTTCTATTATTCACACTGTATTGGATTTTCGATTAGACTGGTTAAATTATTGGGTAGTTTTCACACTGTATTGGATACATGAGTGTAGATTTTGGTAGTTATTGCTAGTTGTTTACACTGTAATTGGGTAAAAGAAAATAGATCTGGGGAGTATTGCTAGAGTCACACGTATTGGATCTTGATAGTAGATCTCTAGTTATTGCTAGATGTCACACTGTTTTGGATACCTTTATTTGTTTGATTTTGGGAGTTTATTTCTTTGTTGTCACTTGTAAATTGGAAAACATGATTTTTAATCTGGGAGTTATTTTATTTTTCACACCGTATTGGAACATTTAAAGTAGATCTGGTAGCTATTGCTGGGTGTCACACTGTTTTTGGGTACTTTATAGAAAAATTGTTTGTTATTGGGTATTTTTCACACTCCCGTGGATACATGATAGAAAAAATATGGTAGTTTTTGTGATGTCACCCAAAGTATTAAATTTTAATATCGTAGTTTAAAAACAATGAAAAAAAGGTATTCCCAAGGGCTGGGAATTTTAAGTCCGACAAACTTAGAAACCCAAAAGTATCAGGGGGCCATGTGTGAAAAATTAACCTTAATTAAAATTTTAAAAAGTATACATCTTGTAAAAAATTAATAATGGGTTGGAAAAAAAATGTTTAAAAGTAATTAAACCCAGGGAAACCCCTTCGCCCTAAAAAAAGAAAAAGAAAAACCCCTTCTCATGGAGAAAACCCCTACCCCCATTTTGGTTTTTGAAAATTCAACCAAAGATTGATAAAAATATCAACGGGGACGGCCGGGAAAATAACATGACTTGGTGAATGAATTTTGTAGCTTTTGCCCATCCCTTTCACCCCTTTTGGGGGCTAATTACTATAAAGGATTAAAAAATTGGTTGTGAACCCGCCCCCTCGTTCACCCGACCGAGATTCCAAACCCCGATCTCCCCGTCCTCAGGTCGAGCACGTTTTGCCAAAATTTCGTCACCGAGGTGGGTTTTTACTCTATTCACGGGAGGGAAAACTCTCTGAAAGGTTTTAAATTTTCCCACCAAAAACGGATATAACTATATTTCTGCTAGGGGAAAAAAAAAACCTTTTTAGAAAATAATTCCTACGTCGAACGACCTTTTTCCGTTCTTCCTCCCAAAATAAAACTGTAATAACCTGTACCGCCCTTGGGGACTAGGGAATAGGGCAAATTTAAATTTTCTTCCCGAAGAGGATGAAAAGATCAAAATACAGACCCTAAACCACGACACATAACTTTTTTGGTTTGCTAGAATTGTCAGATTGTTAAAAGGAAAAAACCCCACTTGGGCAAAACATAGCTCCCGGTTTACCCCCTTTTTAAAATATAAATAAAATTGGGAATAGGAAGAAAACAAAAGGTTTACACATAGCTCTGTTGGCCGTTAGATATTTGTCGGGTTGTAATAGGAAGAAAAACACAAAGGGCACAAAATAGCTCTTTTTTCGTTAGATTTAGTCGGGTTGTAATAGGAAGAAACACTTTGGGCCCCCCATAGCTCTGTTGACTGCTTAAAATAGTCAGATTGTAATAGGAAAAAAACACTAGGTCCCCACAAAACTCTTTTAACCGTTAGATATAGTCGATTGTAATAGGAAGAACACACCCAGGTCACACAAGCTTGGGTTTAAAAACAAAATATTGCAAATTTTAAAAAGGGGGAAAATTCACTAGGTTAACATAACTTTTTTTGATCGTTAGATATAGTCGTTGTAATAGGGAAAAACACATAGGTCACACATAACCTTTCAACCGTTAATATAGTAAAATTGTAATAGGAAGAACACATAGGGCACACATAGCTCTGTTTTACTGCTAAATAAGTCAGATTGTAAAAGGAAGATCTCACTAAAGGGCAACAAAAACTCTTTTTATCGTTAGATATAGTCAGAATTTTAATAGGAAAAAACAAACTAGGGCACATTAGCTCAGTTACTGCAAAAAAATAGTCCGATTTTAAAAAGGAAAAAACGCATAGATCACACATAACTCTTTCAACCCTTAATATATAAGATTGTAATAGGAAGATCTCAAAAGGTCACAAAAAAACTCTTTTTGGGTCGTTAGTATAGTCAGATTTTTAAAGGAAGAAAAACACCCAGGTCACAAATAGCTTTTTTTGACTGTAGATATAATTTAGATTGTAAAAGGAGAACACATAGGTCCCCACATTTAAATCTTTTACCGTTAAAATATGTCAGAATTTTAAAAGGAAACAAAACTAGGCACACATAGCTCTGTTACTGCTAGATATTTCAGATTGTAAAAGGAAGATCTCACTAGGTCACACATAAAATTTTTTTGATCGTTTTGAAAATTTGTCCCGATTGTAATAGGAAGAACACACCCAGGTCCACATGCTTGTTGACGGTAGTTATAGTTGATTGGGAATAGGAAGAACCACTAGAATACAATAACCCTTTTAACCCTTAGATATATTTAGATTGTAATAAGGGAAAATCTCAAATATGTCAAACATAACCCCTTTTGATCGTTAAGATATAAGGTCAGATTGTAAAGGAAGAACACACTAGGGCAAACTAGCTCTGTTGACGCTAGAAAATAGTCAGATTGTAATAGGAAGAAACACACTAGGGCACAAAATAACTCTGTTGACTGAAATAATAGTCCCCAAATTTTAATTTGGAAAAAACCCCAATAGGTCACACATAGCTTGTTTTTCGTTTAGATATAGTCAGAATTTTAAAAAGGAAAAACGCCTAGGTCAAAACATAGCTCTGTTTTTACTGCTAGATTTTAGTCAAATTGTAATAGGAAAAACTCAAAAAGGGCACAAAATTTCTCTGTTGCCGCTAGATATGTCGATTGTAAAAGGAAGAACACAAATTGGGGCACACTTAAACTTGTTTACTGTAAAATATAGTCAGAAATTTTAAAAAGGAAAAAACAAACTAGGTCACACATAACTCTTTTAAAACCCTTGATAAAGTCAGGGTTGTAATAAAGGGAAAACGCACTAGGTCACACATGCTCTGTTTACTGCTAGATATAGTAGATTGTAATAGGAAGAAACACTAGGTCCCCACAAAACTCTTTCCAAACGTTAGATATAGTCATATTTTAATAGGAAAAAACAAAACTAAGGTCACACAAATTTGCCTGTTGTCGTTAGATATAGTTTAGTTGGGAATAGGAAAACGCCAAATTTTGGTCACACATAACTTGTTTTAAACGTTAGTATAGTCAGATTGTAAAAGGAAGATCAAACTAGATTTACAATAGCTCTGTCGACTGCTAGAAAAAGTCAGATTTTAATAGGGAAAAACACACTTTTGGGCACACATAGCTTGTTTTACTTTCCCGATATATCAGATTTTTAAAATTGGGAAAAACACACTAGGGCACACATAGCTTGTTGATCGTAAGATATGTCAGATTTTAAAAAGGAAAAACGCACTAGGGCACAAAATTGTTGTTGACGGGGTAGATATAGTCAGAAAAGTAATAGGGAAAAACCCCACTAGGTCCCACATAGCTTGTTTACCCGCTAAATATAGTCAGATTGTAATAGGAAGAAAACACCCTTGGGGCCCCACATAGCTTGTTGACTGGGTAGATTTAGTCAGATTGTAATAGGAAGGGAAAAAACTAGGTTTCCACCAAAAACTCTTTAAAACCCTTAGGGTATAGTCAGAAATTTTAAAAGGAAAACACATTAGGTTTACACATAGCTCTTTTTGGGCTCCTGGGTATAGGGCAGATTGTAATAGGAAAAAACTCACTTTGTTCCACATAACTCTGGTTATTGCCCAGAAAATAGTCAGATTGTTTAAAAGGAAAAAACTCACTAGGTCAAAACATAGCTCTTTTGACTGCTAGGGTATAGTTTAATTGTAATAGGAAGAAAGCACTAACTCACACATAGCTCTGTTGCCGCCAGATATAGTCGATTGTAATAGGAAGAACTCACTGACAAACATAACTCTTTCAACCCTTAGATATAGTCAGATTGTAATAGGGAAAAACACATAGGTCACACTTTGCTTGTTGACTGCTAGATATGTCAGAAAAGTAATAGGAAAAACAAAAATAAAGGGCACAATAAATCTTTAAAAAAGTTAGATATAGTCAGATTGTAAAAGGGAAGGGAAAACCCCTAGGTCACCCCATAGTCCCGTTGACTCCTAATATAGTCAGATTGTTTAAAAGGAAGAACACACTTGGTCACCCCATAGCTCGGTTGATTTCTTTTAAAATAGTCAGATTGTAATAGGAAGAACAAACTAGGTCAACAAACTCTTTAAAACCCTTAGAATTTTAGGCAGGGTTTTAATAGGAAGAACACACTAGGGCCCACATAGCTCTGTTGAATTTCTAGATATATCAGTTGTAAAGGAAAAACACACTAAAGGGCACACTTTGCTCTGTTGACTGCTAGAAAATAGTCAGATTGAAATAGGAAGAACACATAGGTCAAAAGCAAGCTCTGTTGACTTTCTAGATATAATTATATTTTTAATAGGAAGAACTCACTTGGGAAAAACATAGCTCTGTTGGGCTGCTAGATATAGTCAGATTGGGAATTTTCGGGAAAAACACATGGGGCCCCACATAACTCTTTTTGTTGGGTGGCTAGTATAGTCAGATTGTAATTTGGAAGAACAAAATAGGTCACACATTTTCCTGTTTACTGCTGAATAAATTGGGTTGTAATGGAAGAACACACTAGGTCACAAAATAACTCTTTTAAAACCCTTAATTTTAGTCAACTTTAAAGGAAGAACAACTAGGTTTACACAAGCTTTTGGTTTACCGCTAATATATCAAAATTGTAAAAAGGAAGAAACACCCAGGGCACACATAAACTCTGTTGATTCGTTAGAATAGTCAGATTGAAAAAAATTTTTTGGAAGAACACACAAAGGTTTAAACCCTACCCCTGTTTTATCGTTTAGATAAGTCAGATTGCAATAGGAAAACGCACTAGCCGCTTCAATACCAGGGAAATTATATTTATAAGCACACGTCTTACTTTTCGCTAAAGGTTAATTTGGGAGGGTGATTTGAGATGAAAAAGAAGGAAAAAAGTTTAACGAGGAATGCGAACCACCCGGGGATGACCTGTCATTCCTCACTTTTACAAGATGTCGTGGGCAGAGGGGAAGGAAGGGTTTTTTACCGGTACTAGGTGAGGATTTAACCCGGGACTAAAAAAATCTGTATCCTGTTCCCTTAGGTTGTTTCCGTGATCACGCTATTTTAGAGGATTGAACCTTGGAAACCTTTTAGATTTTGTAGCCCGTTCCGTTTTGGGTTTTTTTTTCTGTGATTTTAACTATTATATGAGGATTGAACTCGGACCTCAGGGTCTGTAAACCTGTTCCGTTTTTAAATTGTTTTTTTGTGATCTGGGTTTTTAACCCCGGGGCCCCCTAGGGTCTTTTGCCGGTTTCCCTTTTAAATTTGTTTTTCCTGTGAAATTTCCCAGGATTTTAAAAATTGGACTCTAGAACTTAACCGTTCCGTTAATTTTTTTCCCGTGATCAAAACGCAATTTTGTGGATCGATGGAAGGATAAAGAGGGGGGGCCGAGGGTAAAGTTCCCCCCTTCATCCCGAGCATAAAAAAAGCGACCGGGAGGTTTGGGAGACGCATTCATTCGAAATGTTTAGGGCGGGGGGGGTTTTTCGGTTGAGGACTTTAGTGAAATTTTTAAAATTCAACAGCGTTGGAATACTACATCGCGAGAGCCCAGAAGGGTTTCAGCGAGTGTTGCGACTTTCCCATGCACTGGCTCGGATGCCAAAAATCCGGGGAAAGTACGAGGCGAGCAGTTTCCCTCGAGAACTGTTTTAAAATCATGTGCCCCACAAGCTGAAAGGAAAAGGGGGCGACCGCAAATTTTTCCCGCGAAGACGCTCCTCTGCTCGACGAAGACGCTTTTTTGGGGTCGAGCTGGATCGGATCGAGCGGGAGGAACTCAACCCGTCATAAAAATCTCCAACTCGAAAAAGAAACGGGGCCCACAACGGTCGCCTGGAAGGGGACGAAGAGATCGGAGCCGGGGGCGGCTAAAAATCGTGACGGTGGGCTTTGTAGGGAAAGTGCGTCTTCCCCGGGAAAAACTTTGGCGCGAATACAGAAGTCCCGGTTTTAAAAAGGTCGGGACGCGGGCCCGATCTTTTCTAGGCGACGACAAATACGAACTTTTCAAATGATAAAAAACTATTTCGATGTGTATGTTGGGAAAAAACCCAAGGGCTATACAGAAAAGAATCTTTTAATGAAAATTTTTATGTATCAAAAGGGAATTTTAAGAATATAAAGGTTTTTAAAAAAAAAATGTACTATTTATTTTGGGGGGGGGAATAAAATTTCATATCCTTAATTCCCCAAACTTTTCTAGGACTGACCGTCAGGGGTTTGAGAAAGGGAATATTAAATTGCAAATCCCGAACCGCCCTTTCCCCCCCCCTAATACATTTTCCCATGATGGAAGGAAGAGAGGGGTAACCCCTTTAAAAAAAAGGGCTCCCCCCTTTCCCCCCCTCACCCCGGTGCTCCATCAACCCTCCTCCATACCGAAAAACTAAAGACTTTGAAAAGAGGGGAAATTTTTTGTATGAAAATTGTATCAATTAATATTTAACCTTAATTCCCCGATCTTTGGGCAGGACTGGGATTGAAGCAGAAACCCTTCCCGGTTTTTTTTGGCAATCATCTGGGCAGGGCCTAAGGATTGTAAAAAATACAGAAAAATATTTAACCTTAAATTTCCCAATCTTTTGAGGGGGAAGGAGGGATTGAAAAAATATATGTTTGCGTTTCGTTGAAAACCAAAAACTATGCATGAAAGAATCTTTTAGAGAGAGAGAATTTTTTAATGAATATATGTAACAATGTAATATTAAGAATATACTAGGTGAATAAAAACTTTTCATTCCTTAATTTTCCCCTTTTTTCTAGGAATGACCGGGCAAAGGTTTTTAGGGAAAAATTTAAAATTTTCTACCCCAGGTCCTAAAACGCCCCCCCGCGTAGGAATTGGGGGGTGAACCCCCATTTGGTGGAGGAAGAGCGGGTACTTCGAGACCCTTTGCTGTCCCGGGGAAAAAAAAAACCCAAAGGGCCCTGAGACAAACCCCTTTTAATGAAACCCCCATTTTTTGTGGAGGTTGAGTGGATGCCGCACAAAAAAAGTCTCCCCCCCCCTTTTCAGCCATCCCGAGTCCTTATCCCCCCTCTTTTAGTCAGCCCTGGGGGGGCTTCAAACCCCCCCCCCCCCACCTTTACATCACCATATCTTTTCCCCAACTCTTTAGGGAACCCCCCCAATCCAAATTTTGCAAATGAGCGCCCCCAGATGCTCACCACTCCCCCCCCTCCCCCCCTCTGAAAACCATGGTGCTCCCCAACCCTTTTTTATCCCCCCATCCCCCCTACCCCCACCCGTTTGCAGTATTCTATTCTTACCTACTAAAAATTTAATCACAAAGTGGTTTTACTTAGGGCTGTCCCAAAAATGGTTAAAAAGTTGTCAAAAAAATTCTCAGAGCTAATATTTTTTTCTTTAAGACAAACCAAATAAAAGGTTCCACCTATCTCACAGTAACATAACCAAACCCCCCAGGATCAAAATCCCCAAGGGGCCGAGACCCGAGATCACTCCAAAAACCACCCCTAACACTAAAACTTTCCCCAAAAATATTTAAAAAAAAGATATTAAAAATAATTCACAAAACCCCCTTTGGGGGCCCCATAAAGGGAATTTTAAAATGAAAATGTCAAGGACCCGGGGTGTTTTGGTTTTTGGGGTACTGTGGGTGGTTTTTGGGTCAATGTTTTCCCCCTCTCTTCCACGCAAAAAACCCGGGGGGTTTCCCCCCTTAATTCAACCCTTCCCCGCCTATGGCCAATTTGCGTAATAAGTACTTAAGCCCTACAGGGCCCCAAGGGGAAATAAGGGCGCGGGGAAATAAAATTTAAAATTTTACAATTCTCGCCCCGGTTTTAAAATTTTTAATATTAAAGTATACGGGGCAAGAAATTAAAAATGGAAGGGTAAAAGGTTCTTTTGGGGAAACACAAATAAAGGTGAATTGGGGAAAAACCAAAAAAAATGCACCCCCAAAAAAAATGGAAAGGGGGCTCCACACGGAATTTCTCATTCTAAAAGTTTAAAAAAAGGAAGTATTTACTCAAAAATCATAGTATAAGTGAAACGAAATAAAAACACTTGCAAACCCGAGCAAAAAAATTGCGTTTTAATTAAAATTCAACTTTTTTTGACTCCCCCGGATTTTAAAATTTTTTGATTTTTTTTTTCAAGGAATTAAAGTCCCCCACTTTTATATTTGGGCAAAAAAAAAAATAGTTTGATTTTTGGGTCCACAAGGGTCAATTTCTTTTGTATTAAAATTTTTAAAATTTCCCGGTTTTAAAAAATTTTTTAATTTTTGTTGAGGTTTAAAATCTTATTGTTATCGCATAAATTTTTAAACCCTTTTTCAAATTTTAAAAATTTGACCCAAAAAAAAAAGGTAAATATTGATTTAAAGATTCTAAAAAAGATGAGATATATCATTGCTGTACAATCATTTCCCCCAAAATTTTAAAAAAAAAGGAAATAAGCTTAAAAGAGAGCTTACTTTTCTACTTACTCTATGGAATTAGATAAATTTTTGTGTTAGAAAAAATAAATAGTATTTTTGTACAAAATAAACTCAAAAAAATTTTAATAAAATATTTTTTCCCAAAATCTCAAAAAAACTATTGGGTTTTTTAAAGATAGGTAATTTTTTCAAAAAAAAGTTTTTTATTTTTTTTTTAGTACTTTAAAATTTAGTAAAATCAAAAAGGGCGGAGGGTAAAGGAAAATTTTTGCCCTTTTGGTTTAACCCACCCCCAAAAATCATTTTCATAGGAAAATTAAAGTACTATTTTTTTTTTTAAAACTTTATAAAACCTGATACGAATTTTAATCAAAATTTATTAGAGTGTTTTTGAAAATTGTTTTTTTTTTTTCTTTTCCCCCTTTACAAACTCCCAAAATTTGTATTGTTAAACAGACACAAAACAAACGGCTTGCAAAAACACTTTTTGAGGAAAAGGGGGAGGGGGGGGTTCAAACCATCAACATCATATGTTTGATTTTTTTTTTATTGTCGCAATACTTGCCAGTATTGGAAAAGTTTATATATTCCGTTTTTATTTTAAACAAAAGGTTTTTTATAAAAATAGTTTCATAGAAAAATTTTTTTTTAAAATATACCTACATATTTGCGAAATTTAAATTTAATTCAAATAGTTTCGGAATATAGAAAATGAGAATTTAGCATCAACCGGAAACCCTTTAAAGTAACTTTGCCAAAAAAATGATAGTACAATTTTGTTTAAAATATTGATCAATGTTTGGGAAAAAAATTTAATAAAAAATCGTTAAGGGCGTTTTTGGAAACTCGATTTATTCTTTTTTTGCCCTTCGGGAAAAAATATCCTTAATTTTGGGGGTTAGATACCAATTCCTAAAATCCCTCGGAGCCCCCTATAAAAACCAAGATACCAAGTTTTAGCCCACAGTAAAAAGTTTAGGCTCTATTAGGGTACAGACAGATGGAAATTAAAAAACGACTTTTTCGGGAGGGGGGGGGGGGGTTAGGGGGGGGGGGGGGAAAGAATTGTCAAAATTTTGAATTAGTTTTTTTTTACGGTCATAATACTTTTTCTGCCTGTAAGATAGCGGAAATTAAAAGTGAAATCAGGGGAAAATGAATGCCCAAAAATCACAAAATCAACCCAATATTTTTTTTACAGATTTAAATTTCTTTTTTAAAATAACGTAATTTTTTGCTAAAATTTTTTTATGGTGAAACCAATTATTTAAAACCCCTTTAACAAACCCTTTAAAAAAATTTTAAGTCAGATAGTATTATTTCGGCTTTGACATTACTTGATTTCGATATAATTTTACCATACGGGAAAAAAATTTCCCACTCTTTAAGTTTTCTATCTATTGTAAATAGTGTAAAAATCTTAGTTACATCCTTTAAACGGTTTTTTCTTTTATTTAAATCTATTTAATTAAAATTTTAAAATTTAATAATATTTTTAAACAGGTCTTTGTTTTTTAAAAAACTAAGTAAATACTGCAAAAAACACCCAAATAATTTAGGAATTATTTAATGTCAACAAAACAAATATACCAAATTTTAATACATTTTTGAAAACTAGGGCTCCTTAAATTGCAAGCGGGAAATTAAATAATTATAAAACATTTTTTCAATATTATGTAATTTGATTAAAATTAATAAAAATTATTTTTTTTAAAAATTTGCAGTGAGCACTCAAATAATTTGAATATATTTATTACTACGATTAATATTTTCTGTACGGCACCCCTTACTAAAAGAAACATGTTCCCAATTTTTTGTCCCTTGTAAAACGTTTTTGATTTTAACATGAACAGACTAATACTGATTTTAAATTTATTAACCTAGATTTATTATAATTAATGAGAGGAAGACTAATTATTTAAAAATCATTATATAAAAAATTTTTTACTTAAAAGATAAAAATTTTCTATTAAACTCAATACTTTTTTTAAATCGATACACATTTGATTGTTATTATTTTAGCATCACATTTTACCCCCTTGGGTTTATACACTTATGTCTAATTACACTAAATGTTAATGATTGGGAATTTGGGGAAATTTAGAGGAATTGAAAACCCGCAGGGGCGGGGGGAGAGTGGAAAACCATTTAGTAAAAATCACCCCAGTACACAATCTTGGATTGGACCCCAAAATCCCCGTCCTGGCGTCTATTTATTGGAGACTGCCCTTAAGCCTGCGAACAGGGAATGGTGATTATGTTATTTAAAATTTAATTAAATTTGTTTATCTATTTCACCTCTTATAAAAAGGGTTTAAGATTTTTTGTTGTGTTTGAATTTATTTTAAAGAAAATGACTTAACATAATTTTAAAAAAAAAGAACATTAAAACCATTTAAGTTTAATTATGTTTAATTATTTGTTTTTTTCATAATTTTTAATTTTTTCATATTGGACCGACACCATTTTTTAATGTTTATTTTAATTGTGATTCATATTTAAAACATATTGTAAATCAAAAAACTTTCATTTTAAATTTAATTTATATTGACAATCAGATAAAATTTTTTCAATTTCACTTAAATTTTGTAATTTCCCTTTAAATTTTTTAATTTCTATAATTTTTTTCCATTAAAGTTTTTTACAATAATTATTTTTATATTAATTCTAAAAAAGAAGTTTTTAAATTTTTGGTTACAAAATATTTGTAAAGTGTCAGCTCAAATAATACATAAATCGGGATTTCTTTTTTCCGGTCCCTATTGGGGAAACCCAAATTTATTTATTACAAATTATTTCAATTTTAAATTAAAATATAAAGGGGGATAAATTTAGGGGGAGTTAAGATCGGTCGTTTCGCAAAAAAAAGGGTTTTAAAAATTTTTCTAAATATTTCGTTTACCTTTTCTAACATTCAAACTATGGTAAAGAAATCCTTGGTTTGCATTTTCAGCTAAGTTGGCCCAATATTATTTTTCGTAAGGGTTACAATTTTACATGCATGTAGCAGAATTTCGTAAAAAATTCATCTTGCCATATCTATCAAAAAAAATGAATGTAATTAGTTTAAAAAATTTTTCCCAATTATTTTCCCTTAATTTATTAATGATCTTTGTTAAAACTCAATTTTTGGAAAATGAAAAAATTGAAAAGCCTTTGGGAAAAAAATCATGAAAAGCTAAAGGAAAATTTTTAAATCCTTTAAAAGATAAAAAATTTTAATACACACATTCCCAATTTCGTTATTGTGTTTTCAGGCGAAATTTTAACCAAAGGTGAGTTAAAACTTAAAATTTTTGTTTTACAGTCATAAAAATTTGATAAGACTCCACTATGAAAAATTTTAAAAAAGACCTAAAAAAAAATTGGTACAAATAAGAAATTTAAATTTTTAAACAATTTTAATCCCCTCACTATAGAATGGGAATGGCGTTGGGGTGGTAGTCAATGGGCCCCCAATAAATTTTTTTGATACAGGGAAATAAGTACACAATTAAATTTGGAGTAAAACCCTTTTATCATGGCCCTGATCTTGGGTGAAGTTTTTTGGGCAGTGAGATTAGGAATAAGTAATCATAGCCGAACCTTGAATTAAAGCCCCAATTTAACTCTCAAATAACAAATTTTTATAAAGTTTTTTTAGAGAATTCAACTAATTCCTTGATACCCCCGATCCATCGATTCTCAAAGCCTAGTGGGATTTAAAAAATCGAAAAACGATCTTAAAATTACGATTCTCGAATAACGATTCTTGCTCTATTTAAATACTGGGAAAAAAAAACAAAATGGCAAAATTTTAGAATGGTAATAATCAATTATCTATACTTTTAAAAAAAACATGTCCGATGACTGATGACAGATTCATCATCGCCCAGCGAAACTATCAAGGGTTTCAACATGAAAATTTGGGGCTGTATATT
Source organism: Timema cristinae (assembly GCA_039000515.1). Classification (NCBI taxonomy): domain Eukaryota; kingdom Metazoa; phylum Arthropoda; class Insecta; order Phasmatodea; family Timematidae; genus Timema; species Timema cristinae. The sequence goes on along the minus strand of JBCFYV010006789.1, from coordinate 168 downwards.
CATTTTGTATTAGGGACCCACTAAAAAAAGGGTTTTTGAAAATTCCCCCCCGAAGGGTCAAAATGGGGGATGATAAAATGTAGAAAGTCCGTCATTTTGAAAGTTTCATAAACAAAATTTTTTATTCGGGTTTTTGACGTAAAAAAAAAAATACTGTTCGGAATTTTG
>JBCFYV010006788.1:0-10479 GCA_039000515.1 Timema cristinae | reverse complement strand
AAATTAAAATTTTCTATGAAATTTATTTTTAGAATGTTTTTTTGTAAATTTTTAAAATTGGGTTTATTAGCTAGTTTTAATTAGTTTTTATTAAAAAGTTTAATTTTTTAAGATTTTATTTTTTTGGGGATTCAATGCTTTATCACTTGTGTATAAATTTATTTTAGTAAAGTAAAACTTTTTTTTTTTTGCATTTATCTTATACCGTCCTGTTTTTTATTTTTTTAAAGAAACCTTGTTTTAAAAAATTTTTCTCAGACAAGTACAGTACTCGTTTTACCCCAAACATTGTAGGGAAAGAAAAAAACCTAAACATATTCTTAAAAAATGTAATTTTGAAGGGAGGGGGGTGAAAATAAATTTAATTATTCCCCATTTGGGGAAGGTGGTGTTTTTTTTCCCTTAAAGGGCCCCCAGTTTAAAAAAAGGGGGGGGGTATTTTTAACGTCTTTTCTAGAAAAAATAAGGGTTGGGTCAAAGTGTTACCCTTATTGGATGCCCTCCAATGGTGGGGAAACCCTCAGAAAAGTGAGGCGGGGGGGGGGGCGACGGTCCCCTTGATGGCATGATTGTGTTGCCTCATTAGAGGCAGCCCCAGTCTTTTTTTTTTTCTTTTTTCGTTTTACTGTTTGGTTTTTTAGTGTTGATTGCCCCAGTGTTTGTGTTTGGTGGTTGGTCCCAAAAAGTGAGTGTGTGGAGAGGGAGAGAGAGTGAGTGAGATGTGTGGTGATGTGCTGGGTATTAATCCGTTTTTTGTTGTTAGGTAACTTTCCCCTTTCCCCCTTCCCGGTGTTATAACTTGGTACCCGAGCCCCTTGCCGCAAGGGTCCGTTTCATCCCAGTTTAGGTATGGATTCCGGGCCCCCCTCTTGTTGCATCCCCTGTTTTTATCTTAGAGCTGATTCCTCGTGTTGTAAATATCGAGGGTTTTAATTCTTTTGCAGAAAATCAATAATGTCTGTCTAAAAATTTTTTGATTTCAATTGGGGGTTTTCTTAGTTTTAAGAGTTTTCCCCGAGTTAGGGTTCCAAAGAATTTACATCCTGTTTTTTTCCCATGATTTAAAAAATAAAATTTTGGACTACTGGAAAATGTTTGGTAAAATTGGGGTCATTTCGTTGTTGTTGGGCCCCGCACTGTGGCAAAACCCCAACAATGTTGGAGACCAGGGGGGGGTAGCTCAAAACCTTGTGTTTGTTTATTTACGAGCTTTGTTTTGTCTATTATTTCACTATGTTTTTTGGGCCCACCTTTGCTGTCTCCCCAAAAACCCAAAACCCCAACAACAAAAAATATCATGCAAAGAGTGAAGTGTGGAAACAAATATCAGAGCTAGGGGGGAATGTACAGTGTTTTGCAAAGAAAAATTAAAAAAAATGAAAATCAGGAAGATTTGATGGCTTTTTTTTTTCCCAGGGTCACAATTTTTCTTGTTGTTTTTCTTCAGTTTGTGCGCTTTACCGAGACTTCAGAAGTATTTTACTGGTCACCCCCCTCGTCTTGGAATGAAACAATCAAAATGATTGCCTTTTGGTTTTTGTGTTTATTTTTCCTATTGTTTTTTCAGTTTTGTTTCCTTTTTTCTGCTTTGATTCAGTCCGTTGCGTGGAAATCAGGTGCATTGGGGGTTTTTGTGTCTGGTAGGGCGCCTCGGTTTTTGGATTGCCAAATTTTGCCCGTTGCTTAAAAAAAATTTTGCAGGGGGTGAAAACGTTGTGTAATGTTATTAATCCCTTATTAAAAAAAAAACCCCACAAGTTTTGTGCCAGATTCCTGATAGGGATGGTATCTCTGTTTGTGGTTTTAGCAAACCCCAATGTAGAATTTTCCCAAAATCATTAAAATAAATGTTGTTGTCTAACCAAAAAATTATTCATAAAGAAATAACCTCATTGGGCGCTCCCCCCCCTAAAACTGGTGACGACGCTGGAAACCCTATTAAAAGAAATGTTTTTAAAACCCCTTTTTCTCACCAAAATAAAAACCCATACGAAAATTTAATTTGAAAAATTTGTTTTAGATCTCCAAAGGTGGCGCTATTTGGGGTTTCGTGAATTGTTCTACAAAGTTGTACCCCTGAATATAAAAAAATAATCCTTTACCCGAAAAAATTCCCCATATTTAAAATATAATAAACCCCTAAAATAAGAATTTAAAATTAAAAAACGATGAAATAAATTTCCCCCGTGTTGTGGCGTCCCCTCTGCCCCCAAGTAAAAATGGAAGTCTAACTTATTTAAATAGAAATTAAGGCAACCCCCTCCCCGAGTCGGCTGTTTTACGGGTAAATAAAGTTTAAAAACTAAATTAGTAGGGCAGTAACACTGTAGATAACATGGATGTTGTAAGCAATTTTTATTCGATCTCTCCATACTCATACCCACAACCATGAATTTTTTCCTTTACACTTTAAAATTCGGTTTAAAAAAAAATGGGTTAACAGGCAAATTGAAAACTCTTTTGGTTTTGTTTTTAAATTTTTGATATCTTAAGGAAAAAAACCCCTTTCCAATCGAAATATTTGGCTAAAATATTTTTTAAATTTTTAAAAAAGCGTTTTTTATAAATATTTTTTATTCGCGGTACGAATGTTTTTGGTATTTTTAAAAGGTTTTGTTCTACTAAAATTAAAATTTAAAAGGATGAAATTTTTTTGAAACTAAAAAGAAGTGTGTAATATTTTTTAACATTTTAAAGAATAGTAGATAAATGTTTTTTGCATGAGCTAAAGTGTTTTAAAAAAACAAATATACAACTATTTTTAATTGCAGGGCTGCCAAAGTGAGTAGGATGTCTTATCTTCTCTATCTTTATCTATCTTAATTTTATATCTGTGTAATCTTTCTATCTTCTTACGTTTGGCTGTTGCGATTAGCTCGACGAACCTATTCCTTGATTCATGTTGCAGGAAATACTTTTAAATGATCGTCATGGTGGGGTTCGTCCGTTCTTCTTCTCATCCCCAATACCCCCCACGAAAAAGCGATACACTGATTGATTGGGGAGTTCACAACTTGTAGAAGTGATATGAATATTTTAAATTGCTTAGGATTTTTTGGTTTTCCAAAAAATGGCACTCCCCCCTTGAAAATTTTGGTAGATTTTTTTGGAAGGAGGGGACCCCTCCGGTTGAGGGGAAAGTGACAGAGACAAAATTAACCCAAAAATAAGAGGGTTTTGGGATCTCCCCGTAATATTAACCAACACCTGTTTTTCGCAGTTTATTTTACTAACAGTTACCTTAATTTTTTTACAGAATTTTATTTTTATTTTGTTTTATGTTATTTTTGAATACTAATAGGATTTTTGTGTCCCATATTTAAAAAATATTAATTATGGCAACAATCTACCCCTTTTTTAATTTGCTACATTAACAGATTGAAATTTTGTGGATTTGGTAGTTGGATGTGTTTTTTTTGCAGATAAAATAACATGGTGGAGAATTTGAACATTGTTTAGGAAATTTTGAATTGTCAAAAGGGGGTTTTCATCTTAATATGATTGTAATTACGGGATTCCAAAGCAAGGAAAAATTTGGGAAGGGGGTAAATAGGAAATGAATGACATTATCAATCGGGGGTGAATTTTTAAAAGGTAGCTAGTTTAGGTGAGTGCAGGTAATTTTTTTTATAATTTTTTGTTTGCATATATTTGCATTGGATTACTGTACATTTATTCCTTTTGGGAGATTACCTTATGGCCCTATCTTATAAATCACCATTATAAAAACCCTAAAATAAGATGTCGTTCAAAGTGAGGGGACTTACCCCAAAATTTTTGACGTAAAAAAGGTATAGAATATTAATTTCACATATTTACGCAAATCATGGGATAGATCTGGACTTTATTTACTTTTAAAATTTGTGATAGTGAAATAAAAAATTAATATTAAAAATTTTTTCAATGTTGACCCCAAAGTTAGGGTTTTTATTTTTTAAAAGGTTTTTTTAGAATTTCCCCCTACTAAAAAAATAAGGTTTAATTTTGACTTTAAAACCCCGTATTTTAGGAGATTTAACAAAACTCGTTTTAGGAAACAAATAGCCAACGCTTTATTTATGTTTTAGTGGAATTTAAAATTTGGTATAGTATTCTGAAAATTGAAAAATGGAAAAACCTGGACATGGGAACGAACCCGGGACCTTTGGTTATCGTGCTTAACCACTGAGGTATCCCCGAATATACAGTGCTCAGGGTATTTTCAAATATTTTAGGCAGAGTTTTGATGGAGTGCGGAAATCGTCGGTATATTGGGTCTTATTAAGATCAAGCTTCAGATAACGAGCAATCCCTTACAATTTAATAAATTTTTTAAAGGCATAATAAACCATTAAAAGAGTCGAGGGGTAAAAAGACCTGGTTTCGGGGACAATACTGGTTTTGCTCGTGGTTAGGCATTGGTGTATAGCCCAAAGGTTCGATTCCCTTTCCAGGTTTATGTTTCAATTTTCAGAATATTTCAGTTTGTTTTATTTTTCACTGTAAGTGAAGGTAGTGTAATTTGCTAGTAATTATCGAATTAGAGTTTGGATATGGGGGAAAGAAAGGGGGGATTAAAATTGATGAAGTACTTAGACAAATATTTTAAAAAAATTGAACTTTGTTGAAATTTTCGTTAAAAATTGAATTCAAAAGGATTGGGAATAGTTTTTTTTTGGAGGTTAGACAGTTTCCTTTTTGGGGCAGTATACTGTTATTAAAAAAATAACATAGTAACAAATCAAATTTGTTTTTTAAAACACATTTAAAAAAAAAAATTCTAGGTTTGGAGATGAGTGAAAAGGTTGGGGGTTAAACACCCCAAAATTTCCCTTCTAAAATACCTACTGAATTTAAGGTTTTTGAGCAAAAGGGGAACGCGAGTTAAAGGCAGTATTTATACTGTTTTTATATAAAAACATTTTTTTGGACAAAACAAATCAAATAATATTAATTAAAAACATAGATTTTAACTTTCTTCACACCCTAACAGTTCTTGAATATATGTCAAGGGTGGTTTGTAATTTAAAATACAACTTTTTCTCTTAATTTAAAAGTTTTTCTTCTAGTGCCGCTACACTCATGACATATATATTCAAGAATGGTTAATATCAAATGTGAAGAAAATTATATTTTATGTTTCTAGTGAAACAATAATTTATTTTTGTCAAAAAACTTTTTTACTATAAAAACGGCAAAAAACACTTGCCTTAATTCGCATTTCCTACATATCCACCTTAAATAGAAGAAAATTGCACTCCCACCTTAAATCAAGGAGGTTTCACTTCTCTACCTCTACTCACGGTTACTTCATTGTGGGTCACATTCAATACCGACTCAATTAGTGATCCATCCCACCTACACCAGTTATCACGGTGTTTATGGCAAATGGTTCGTAAATGTAGTAGATTTTCCTCTGACGGGGGGGGGGTGGAGCTTCTGATTTTGTCTGGGGTACTGGGGTGCTTTTTACGATCTGATTTTTTACTGAGATACTTCCATTATTTATTTAAATTGCTCATCCCATTCGTACCATTAGCGCAGTTCTAAATTAATTGGTCCCAACTAATTATAATATGTTTCCTTAGAAATATAATAAAACATATTTAGGAATTTTATAAAATAACGCATTCTCAGAACGTGTTAAGAAAAGATGTAAAAAACTAACATTTACTGAGTTAGCTCAGTGTCAGCGTGTCCAACTACAGTATGAGGCCTTTCTCTGATCTAAGATGTCTGGACCGGCTTTAATAAAAGTTTTTTCTGCCGATAAAGTGATTAAATCCTCTCTCCAGAAGAACGCTTAATCACCCTAGATTTATTTTCTTGTAGCAAGTAGTCAAATAGCGTTCTGTTAGACGTAAAAATAAATGTTTTATATTATATGGATTTCTCGTATCGGTGGGCACGCGGACTAAACAACAAGCTCGTTTAATTTAATTTTCCAGTAACGGGGAAGTTAAGGTTTGTATTATGATCAGGTGTTACTGAAGGTGTTTTTTTTAATGATTTCCCACTCTACTTCACAAATGCGAATACATTTTTACTCAAATCTAACTTTATATTCCCTTCACTATGTGTGTATATGTGTGGATAACCCGAACAGTAGTAAGACGCAATTCATCACACAAAAATATTTATGTAAAGTTAATGTTAAATTTAAGAGAAAGAATCCATACTGAAATCCAGAGTATACGTCCTTGAAGATAACTGGCCGCGTGATGACGTGGTCTGTAGCGAAAGCAAATAGAATCGAGGCAGCCACGCCCACCCCACGCTGTTTATGGGAGCGCTGGGTTTCACATGGTAATCGATCCCAGGTCCTCCTGACCCACATAAACTCCTCCCCACTCCCTTTTTAGAGGAGGCTGGAGAACCCTCTCCACAGCACACAGGCGGGCGCTCGGTCACACCAAGTTTAGTTGGTGACCTCTTAAAACATTGTTCTCCTGTTAGCTCTGGCTTCCTGCGGGTCATCATCGATATTTTCTAAACGTAGGTACTTATTGTATTTATTTATTTACTCTTTAATTGTTTGATATAAAGGGAGTTGGGTGTTATTTTTTACATTCGCCTTGAATGGTCCAAGGTTCTAGTCCAGCTACATTTATTTGCAGCTCCACAGGCAAGTCTGGTGTGTTTCCAGGGTATGCATAGGTTGTTTAGCCGTGCTTGTGAATTCTCTCATAAAAAGGTTCCTTTGACAAAAAAAAATAAAATACTTTGCTTTTACTTTAAGGGAATGTTTTTTTGTTGATATGGCCAATAATTAGTGTTATACGCATGAATAGAACAATTCAAGGGTAAAAATTTTGGGAAAATAAATTGTTTTTTCCTAGCAGAACCACGCCCGCCATAGCCTTATTTTCCCCGATAAAAATTTTTTTGAAAGTTTTTTTGTGTTATACCCTATAACTAAATTAACTAACGTGAAAGGATTGAGAAGTTTTTTTAATTTTGAAGAAGTAAGTTTGCAGGGGGGAGAGGGGAAAAAAAAAACATTTAGGAAAAGCCCCTCAGTGTACTGATGGGATAAAACCCCGGTCTCCCGTTTCAGCAGTCTAGCCCAACATGGGGATTAGCGCGTTAAACCCCAGTATCCCCTAAGGGGGTCAAAAGTGTAGAGAGGAAAATATGTGAAAAATTTTTTATGGAGAAACCAGACGGGAAACCCCAGAGTTTGAGTTTTTCCCTAAATTTTTAAAGAAATTTATATTTCGAACCCCCGGGCTTGTATTTAAGATTTTTGAACGGTCAAAAAATTTTCCCTATTTTTTACACGGGTGTTTTTAGAAAATTGTCAGTACTTTTTGGGGGGGAGGGGGGCTTTAAATTTTTATACATGCTATTTTTATTAGTTTTTTTTTTAAGGTGATGTAATATGTCCAAAGTGACAATGAGTCCGTTAGAAAAATATGTGAAATTGATTTTTTATTTCTGCAAAAAAAATAGGGAATTACCAAAGATACCCGTGCTTTTTAATAACAATTATTTTATTGACAAACAATAAAATCCCCCCTTGTCTATATATGTTGGGGTTTTTTTTGGGTTTAATATCAGAAAGAAAAAGTTTTTCAAAAAAAATAAAATTGGGGAAATGTTTTGTTTTTAATTTTTTTGAAGATTGCGTCGAAAAATTTGGGCCCCCTTTATCTTGAAAATTTTTTGTTTATGATTGAATTTTTTTAGTTTGTTTTTATGACTTTTTCGAAAAATTTCTTGTTTTTTCCCGTTTTTTCTTGCACAAAAGGTGTTGTGAACTTTGTGATAGTTTAATTTATGTACGAATTATTTCCAGGTAGCCCCCAACCTCCCCCAACCCCCAAAATTTTAAAATTTCCATGTGTTTATTTTTTAAAAACGTTTTTTCATTTGTCCCGCATTTTTTACAAGGTTATTATCCAATTATTTACTGATGTAAAATTTTTTAAAGTAAAATTTTTAAAAAAAAGTGATACCATAGTTTAGAATATTGTTTTGTGCAAAAAGCTGTTTTTTTTTTGTCACCAACCCCCCAGTGGTTAAAGAATATTAATTGATAAAAATATTTGAAAAATAATATAAAGTTTATTTATAATAAAAAAACCTAAAAACCCATTTTGAACAAATTTATTTATAAAAAATTTTAAATCAAATTCGAAAAAAAAATGCAGTGTGTTTATGGTAAACGTTCCTAGATACATCTCAAACACTATTATTTTTTTGAAAATTTTCAAATATTAATTAAGTAAAAATTTTTTTTTTTAAAAAAAGAATCAAAATCATGATTTGGCTTAGGGTTTTTTAACTTTATAAGATCTAGATATAAAATTGAGCAAAAACGTTGTAATCTTAGGTACAGATTAACAGAAAAAAAAACATAGGGAAGATAATTGTAAGACTCATTTTTTTTTTATATCAAAGGGAGTAAGTAAAGTGAGAAAGATTTATCGGGAAAACCCATGAATATTTGGGTTTATTTGAACACAACCCAAAAAAAAAAATGAAAATTTTCTTTTTCGCCCGCCAATTCTTTTTGATCCTTGCCCCCTGGATCCCGAACGGGTTTGGGTGGGTTTGTTAAAAATTGATTTGATATTTAGCTTTAATTGGACATTTTATTTTTAAACCCAGTCCCAAAAATTAAAGGGTTTGTTTATTAATTTGTGGTTTTTTTTAAAATTCAAATTTTTCAAAAAAAGCTTAACCCTTTTTTTTTTTAAAATAAAATTAGGATTTTTTGACATTACAAAAAAGCTTGTATCATTAATTTTGGAAAACATCGTTGAAATAGTTTATGATGCAGAATTTTAGAAAAAAGAACTTTCGAAAATTTTTATAAAGTGTTGTTTAAAATTATATCTGGGGATTTTGTAGACAATGCACTGTATATTGTTTTGTGGGAGAAAAACCCATTAGTTTTGTTTATTGTGGGTGATTCACCAAAAAAAAATTTAAATGGTTTTTAAATTGAGTAAAGCTTGGTTAAAGGGTTTTTTTTTTAGAGTTTTTACATGAAAAATAAATCGTATTACTTGTTTTTGAGGAGAAAAATTTTGGTCAAAGGTTTGTTTACTTTTAAAAGTTTTTTATTTTAATATTTTAAAAAAAGGCTTTAGCAATTTGTTTTTAACGGAATCTGTTAATTTTTTAATTTATTTCGTTTTTATACAAAAATTTTTTTATGTTTTTTTCTGATTTTTAGTTAAAATTTGTTTTTTTAATTTCAACTGCTTTCGGCTTTTTTCAAAATTTATCTGGGGATTATTTTATTGATCAATAATAAGTTTTTTAGTTTTTAAAATAATTTAATTTAAAAGTAATTTTTCCTATGAAAATTTTAAAGAAAATTTTTTAAATTTTTTGAAATTATTTTGGCAATATTCTTTTATGATTGTAATTTTTTTTTTACAAAATTTAAAAAATTTTTTTTTTTTTTCGAATAAATTTTTTTTGAAAAATTTTAAAAATTTTTTTAAAAAATAAAAATTTTAAAATTTTTTAAAAGTTATAAATAAAGATGTTTTATACTTACCCAAATTATGTGTTTTATGAGGTTGTTTGGAAAATTATTTTTTGAAAATTTTTTCGAAGGTTTTTAATCACAATATAAGAAGTTTTGCTATTTTTTCGAAATTTATTTTGTTTGGGGGGGATATAAAACTTAGGATCTCAATAAACTTGGGGTTAACATTTTTACGTTAAAATATTTTTTGTTAGTAAGTAAAAGGGAAATATTTTTTAAACACTTTACAAAAAACAAAAAAAATATGTTTTCATGGCCGTTTTGATTAAGTTTTCCCTTTAGTTAGAAAATTTTTTTTTTTTTCATTTTTATAGTATCTGATGGATTGTATCAAAAAGGGAAAATTAAAAAATTTAAAATTTAAAAAAACGATCCCATACACGTTAAGTTTTGTTACACCCCTTCCCAGAGGATTGTTTTTTGCTTTTGGTCTTAATTATTAATGAATTCCTGCCCGGTTTTTTTATGGTCTTAAAAAATAAAGCTTGTTTTTGTGATTTCAAATTTCATGTTGGGTTTTAAAATGAGAACATCAAGAAATTAAAATTTTTTTAAATAAATTTTAGTGTCCGAAAATGGGTTTGAGTAAAAAAATAGTTTTTAAACATGTTATCACGTAGGTAAACAATATTGTGGGAGTAGCAAGTTAAAACAAACAATAAGTATTAAAGTTAATGTAAAATTCCTTTAATACTTACCCGAAATAGGGGCCGCAAAAAAAGTTTGAAAATAAGAAAAACCCCTTAAAACAAAAAAAATTTAAGAAGTTTGACAAAAATTACCCCGAAAAAATAGGTTTCTTAAAAAACTTTTTCTTGAACCGATTTATAAATGCATTTTTTCCCTTTTTAGAAAATTTTTTTGGGTAATTTCATTCTTTACATTAACCTTTACATTTTTTAGTGTATAGTTGTTTATGGCATAAAATAAATGTTCATGTGAAAAACCACATTAATTATTTTCTTGGAAATTAAATAATGGTAAATTTAAATTTG
>JBCFYV010006787.1:0-11144 GCA_039000515.1 Timema cristinae | reverse complement strand
TTTTCCACTATCCCTTCACGCAAATGCGGGCTCATTTCCTCAAAATTCAATCTTCCCAATTCCCATTGGTGTAATTAGCGAAGAATACGAACGGGAAGTAAGATGGAGTGCTAAATTATTATTATTCAGTTTAGTCAACTCCATATTTCTCCAAGTTATTGCATATCTGGAAGGCTCTGATTGAATCTAGTTGGTCTTGCTGGTCATAACAATAATTTAATGAGATCCATTTTGACTTTCATTCTTCATCCAAGCTGAGGGATTGTGTGATGTCCCATTTAAGCACATTTTAAGTTCTAACTTTAATAGTTCTAGCGAAGACGCATGAGGTGCTGATGTGGCAATATTTTGAAGCTCTTAGATCAAAGGCTGCCAAATAGCTGTACGTACAATTATTTCCGGTGGAGTGGTACGCCATGAGGCGTGAGATAATCATTGATTTCTATAGGCTCCGTGCACCTAGTAGAGATGCATTCTCGGATGAATAGAATCGATTCATTCGGTTATTCTGAATAATCGATTCTTTCAAAATTATTCGAATTAAAAAATCATTTGAATAAAAACAGTAGCTGACTTGACGCGAACTGGACGATTCATTCTCTTACCACTCCCTTGCCAGAATTGCTGAGGAAAATCGACCCTATGAATGTTTCCAGGCTATCGATATACAAGTCTTCATTTCTATTACGTTCATTTTCAATAAATAGTCCCCATTGCTACATAATAATCGACCATACGCTTTCGAATGCTTCTAAGGCTAATTTAATACAAAGTTTAAGTGGTTGTAGAGTTTACAATCGAATGTCAGCCAAAAATAATTCGAATGAAAATTAAAAAATGATTCGATTATTTTACTACATTACTACATAGATTTTTTTTTAATTTCCTTTAAATATTACCGTCCTAACTAACTAAACGAATATAGCACGAACGGTTTGAGAGATTTTTTTTTTTTAATTGACTAAATGTATTAAGTAGATACGTAAATAATTTTTATGTATTTAATAAAACATTGCCTGCCCATATATTCAGATGTATTGTAATTTTATTCAATGAAATAATTTTACATTCTTATAACACAAAATATCATTATCCAGCAAACCTACGTCGTTTGTCGAGTAGTAATCAATTGTGTGTTGATTCTAAGTGAAGCTTTCAGGAGGCATATAATTGATTCATTTATTCAAATTGAAACTATGTTATCACTTAACCGATATATAAATAGGATTGTAAGTTTATATATTTTTGTTATGTTTAGGAAATATTAAAGGGTCAATTATTTCGATTCTTGTAAACACAAAGGGAAACGTATGTTCTTTATTTTATTATTAATCGCACGCAAAAATATTTATATTAATTGCAAGTTACTTATGTGACTAATTGCATTCAAACATTCACTCTATAGTATTTTGTTGTGGCTGTACTTTGGTCTTTGACACTGGCACAAGGAACTAAATACAGCTCTTTACTACTTCTCAAATTCATTCGATTATTTTTAAAAGAATTGAATGACTATTCGTTGCGTGATTTGCCACTATATGAGAAGACGTTTTGATCATTACGGATAGTTGTGACGTTTATAATAACTGTTCAGATTTATAAGATCTTCTTTCTGCACAATGGCTTCGCATGTCAAAAATACAAATAATAGCAAGTTTCCAGATTGTTTTAAAACTGACGTGTCAACGTTTATACGCCCTCAAATTTCGAGCGACATAACTGTGAGAAAAAATTACAAGAAAGATTTCTGGTCAATAGAACTTAATAAAAAAACAACACAAATCGAATGATAGATTTTGTGAAAAACATATTTGTCCAAAATATATTCTATGAGAGGGGATTGTAGTGGATAGCGATGAAAGAATTTTGCAAAAGGAAAGTGTGCAATCCTTTTTATAATTTAAGATTAGTTTTTTTCTTAATTATTTCCCTATCAGTTGATCAATGTTTGAAATAAAACAACTCCTGCAAGATATCAGTAACCACCACTTCTATGTCGTTGGCTACTTGTATGTTTATTTATAAATTATAACAGTGATTTTTCTACTGCCTTAACTTTAGACATTATTTATTTACCAAAGTAAAAAAGTTTATTTTTTAATTGGGGATGGTGTTATAGAACTGATACTGTATTTTCTCAAAACAGCCAATCATTAAGAAATTTCTATTACATTGTATCAAATGATATTACAATCATATCTAGGCCTATTTAATATAACTTGATTTTATAATAATAAGACATCTCACTAGAATCAAAATACAGACGAAGGACATTTATTTGCACATGAAAGGCTAGAAAGGTAAAGTAAGAAGGGGACAATGCTAAAAAACCTTACCCATAAATATATAACTTATTTTTGTTAATTATTAAAAAATTGATAGTTTTTAGTATCAAAATACTCACAAAATTATGGAGAATCGATAGAAACTAAAATTATAATATTTATATTCAAAAGTATTTGACAACACATTAAAAAAAAGTAACACTATTTGTTTGGATTCTTTCAATGGCACTTGCCACAAAAATTATTAAATTATTCTGTAGCATCCAAAAGGGGCAGATGCCAACAAAATACATCGAAAATATAAACACTACAAAAAAGGTGGGGGGGTTTAACCCAGAGCGAGTGCTGAGGAGTTATTAACGTGACCCTCTATCTCATCCAGACGGCAAGAGACTTCAGCCTCAGTAAAGTTCATATTAAACCAAAACGTTTGACGGATTACCTTGGGAATGATGGGATAAATATATAATAAGAATTAGTATAAGTCAAAGTTAGTCGATATTTATTAGCCATAACTCAATTAGATTTTTAACAGTTCCTCCAAATATATACATTGTTGATGTTGCGAAGTGTAAAGAAAATAGAATAAATTCATAACAACTATTAATTGAAGTCAAAGCTCAAGAGTCAGATGGTAAATATTCATCAGATTACTTAATGTTAACTTTAAGATGTCGCCCATTAGAAATGGCGCATAGTAAAAATAACATGATCATTTGGATTCCATCATTAAATATTAATCCTTTAAAAAAAAGGCACCTAGTCAATGGTAACAAGACAATCTAATTTCCAACATAATATATATGTCCATTAGGAATGGTACATTGCGTATGACAATAAGATATGTTAAATTCAAATACTAAATAATTGTCCATAATAAATGGCTCATAGCGTATGACAATAAGATATATATTAAATTCCAATACTAAATATTTGTCCATACTAAATGGCTCATAGCGTATGACAATAAGATATGTTAAATTCAAATACTAAATAATGTGTCCATAATAAATGGCTCATAGCGTAAGATATGTTAAATTCAAGTTCTAAATATCTGCCCATCAAGAAAAGACACATAGCGTATCACAATAAGATAAACTAATTCAAATGCTAACATAGTTCCCGCGAACATTAATTTAAACAATACAGTACATAATCGATATAATCGATTAGTCGTGACTCTACTGGCGCTATGTCGCCCTGACCTTGCAAATAAGGTGATCTCAAAAAAAACTATGTTCTTAACTGTCAGATAGTTTTTTTTAGGTTATTTGAAATTAAAGCCAAAATTGAATATAGAAAAGATTTACATTAAAAAAAAGGTTTTAATTTGCCGAAAATGGATTTAGATCTTACATTTTATGAAGTAGAAAGCCGGAGCTTATCCTATCCCTGATATGACTCAGGCCCAATTGTAAAGTTCGTAGCCACAGGCACCAGAATATATACCCTAAAGCACAGAAGAGGGGAAGATGGGAAAAAAAGGGGGGAATAACATTCTAGAATAAAAAAGGAACACGAGAAAGCGCAAGTTGATTCGCTTCGAGAGAGGCCGTGGGCGTTCCGGAATCTTCTCGGAGGGGATCTCTTTACTGCGCAAGTCCATTCAACCCAAGGCGTTGGCTTGAACTTGCCATTCAGTCTTCACAGTCAGTATTCAATTTTCCCGGTTCGGTGAAGGTGCGTTAGGTGGTTTTGTGTCGTTCTTCCACGCAGCCCCAGTCAACAAGCAAATGGGGTAAGTCTTGACTATTTCTGTTTGTCTCGTGTCTATCATAAAACATCCGATGCTACAAATCTCCCCCCCTTAAAGGAGCCAAAGGGGGAGGGTGTAGGTCTTCACACTCTTCTACTTGATCTTGAAGAACCCAAAGGAACACCAGCGACGTACTAGTTATGTTTTTCTTCAGGACCTTTACACCGTTTACGGAGGATTTCCATTTGCAATCCTTCCCATCCTCGGTGCCAGATTGTTTCCCTGGACCATTGTAGATCGGATGGGATGGCCTGCTGGGACTGCCGATGGGATCAAGCACCACGTCATACACCATGTCGTCTAGCGGCCCTCCATTGTGGCCGGAGTTCCAGTCCGTTCATCTCTTGTGAACGCCCACCATGGTCTCTCCCACGCCATGTGTATATCTTCAAGAAGCTTCCCTCACGGCGTGCCAATGGGAAAGGGGAAGGGGAGGGAGAAGACACAGACGGAAGGACTCCTCTGAGCTGCACACACAAAAGAATAGAAGCAGTACACAGAATTTAAAGTATTCATCCCTAACCAATTGGGTTTTTATCCAAAGTTCAAAAAAAAGATTCTCATATCTAGCTCTCATACGAGAAAAAGTTCCAAATAAACACGCTATCACATGGTTCCGTTCTTCGCTTCAATAGCCATAAAGCAGCACTGAATCAGCTAGTCATTAGCCATCTGGCGTACTAGTTCATTAGAATTGCACTTGTAAACTATTTGTTGACGTATCTTGATCAGGTACACACGTGTCCGGCACATAATAAAATTATATATATTTTTTTATTTACATTTCTCGCCCTGGGCCCAGGCGTAGCAACAATAATAATAATAGAACCTAACCTATAATTTACTTGCCTACTCTACAAATATATATATATATATATATATATTATATATATATATATATATATATATATCAGCTAATTTTCATCATACAAAAAAAATCACATTTAACTATTCAAATATGTCCACACCATATCCAAGGGACAATTGGGCTCAAATCGTTTTCAAATGGCTAACATGCGCTCGCCTAGATAAAGATGCATCCTTCACATTCCTGAGATAGCAGGTCACTGGGGTCAAAAACTTGTCAACCGTCCATGGACCACTCCACCTCTGGCACAGCTTCGCCGATCTCTTCTCCGCCGAGGAGCTCAAGGGGAATTCCTTACACAATACACTATCTCCTACAATGAAAGGAACGGGGAGTCTCCCCTTATTGCACGCGCCAGCCACCCTTCTTTGAGCCTTTTTGAGATGATCCAGGGCACGTTGACATCTATCTTTATGGGAGGAATCATCACAATTCTCTAACAATGGATCAATGTTCCAAATAGCTAAAAGGGGGTGGTTCAACTCTCGACCAAGAAAGATGGACGCCGGCGAACAGCCAATGGATTCATGGAAAGCAGAATTAAAAGCTAAATTTAAAAAACCTAATTCCTGATCCCACATATTCTGTGCCTCACTATGATAAATCGTAAGAGCTATTACCAAATTCCGGTTGAATCTCTCAACCTGATTGGGTCCGGGGTGGTAGGGGCTAGTGGTAACATGTTTAATTCCCCAACTGAAACACATGTTTTTAAAACAGCTCGATCTGAAGCAAGGACCATTATCACTGACCACAACACGTGGTGCTCCAAATAAAGCCCACACTCGCCTGCAGAGGGCGTTGACAGTAGTGGTTGCTTTCATGTTGCGCAACGGGATGAGAACCACGAACTTGGAAAAGGCGTCTACTAAAATAAGTATACACGAATTACCTAAGGTGGAACGGGTGATTGGCCCCATGTAATCGATGAAGACCTTATCCCAGGGACGTTGGGCGACATCGACCGAATGGAACCCAACTCTGGAATTTTGGGCGGGTTTAGCCTTTAGACAGCTCTCACAATGGCTAACCCACTCTTTCACATCGTTATACAACCCGGGCCAGAAGAACTCCTTAGTAATTTTCTTAAAGGTTTTCAAAACTCCAAGATGACCACCATATGCAGAATCGTGAAAATATTTCAGCAACATTGATCGCACCGCCCCTAGCACAACCACTTTCCTGCACTTCCCCTTCGAATTAGTCACAACCAGTAGCCCATTGAAAATAGCATATGACCCTATTTTCTCCCCTCTAGATATCCTGTCTTTTAATTCTACACACCACGGATCGTTATTTTGGTGGTTCCCAATTGACGTAAAGGATTCAGGAAGGGACTGAATAACACAGGAAGCAGGAGCTACCTCGAGAGATCCAATAGGAGAGTTATCTTCCGCCATGCGGGACAAAGCATCTGCCACAACGTTATGTCTCCCGGAAATGTGGTGGGTGGAGAACTTGAACCTAGATAGTCTCCAAACCCATCTCCCTATTTTCCCAAGCTGCTTGGGTGGCCCCACATCCACGCAAGTGCCTGGTTATCGGTGAAAAGCTCGAATTCACGTTGCTCTAGATAATCGGCGAAACGCTCAACGCCTGTGACACAGGCGAGACATTCCTTTTCATAGGCGCTGTATCGCCTCTCGGCATCGGTGAGAGTCCGACTAGCGAAGGCTACCGGCCGGACTCCCTCCGATGACCTCTGAGACAACACAGCCCCCAGAGCCACAGACGAAGCATCAACATGAAGAGAAATGGGATAGAAAAATCTGGCATCCTTAGTACCTCGGGGGAGATAAACTTTTCTTTCAATAGGTTAAAAGCCCGTGCCTGCTCCTCACCCCAGCAAAAGGTGACACCTTTCCTCTTTAGAGCATTGAGCGGAGCGGTAATCTCCGAAAAGGCCGGGACAAATCTGGCGTAATATGCACACATGCCAACAAAACGCATCATGCCCTTGAGATTTGAGGGGGGAGGATAATTAATGATGGGGCTGATTCGCTCGGGATCTATAAGGAGGTTTCCCTCAGAAATAACATACCCCAGGTATTTGATGGAGGGTTTTGCCCAAGTAACCTTATCGGGATTTACTGTCAGGCCTGCTCGTCGTAATCGAGTCAACACTTCCTCTAAATGCACTAAATGATCCTCAAGCGAATTGCTATATACACATATGTCATCCAAGTAGTTAAATACATAATCATATTTTATGTCAGACAACACATGGTCCAGCACGCGACTTAAGGCTTGTCCGCCTATACTACAGCCAAGGGGAACACGGTTAAATTCGTATTGTCTCCACGGAGTGACAAAAGCAGTGAATTTTTTTGAAGACTCTACCAAGGCGCATTGCAAAAAGCTTGCGTTGAGATCAATCAGGCTAAAAATACGAGCTCTACCAAGGTGCTGAAAAGCTGACTCTATGCTAGGCATTGGGTACGGGTCAAACTGAATCTTTTTGTTGACCTTCCTATAATCGACGATAAGCCTGAAGCCCTCCCCTTTTTTGGGTATAATAAATGCAGGACTAGCATACGGTGAGTTCGAGGGGCGGATGACCCCTTTTGATTCTAAATCATTGATCAACTCCCGAAAAACCTTCATTTTGGGCGGAGCACATGAGTACGGACCTGATCTAACGGGGATGTTGTCACTCATTATGATTTCATAAGGCAGGACATTACACTCACCTAACCTGGTAGTAATGACGTCAGAAAACTTAGAAATCAAACCCCTAATGGCTACTTCACCATTATCAAAAAACATAAGCTATAAAAAATATGAGTAGTATAAAACGGGACTTTAACCCAAAACTTAACTCCTTCCTAGCCAGGTCAATGACGGCACCAGTTCCCCACAGGAATCATTACCCAAGATTATATCGTAGGGTAATGAAGGAACGCAAAACAAATCCCTCTTCCAAGAAAACCCCATTATTTTTATGGAAAGACTCACTTTCTCACTAACCTTAAGGAGGTTGCCATTGCCTAAGACAAAGGCCTTAACACCGACTTTCCCCACCGGTATCTTCCCAACATTATTTAAACTATTCAAAAATTCAACACTAATGAACGAAGCACTTGAACCAGTGTCAAGTAAGGCAGAGCCAGACGCTGATCTAATTGAGAATCTAACAACCGGGGAAAGGGGAACAGAAGATTTGGAAACTTCACGCGCGGCGGCCCCCTTACCACCACCACGCGTCACACGTTTCCCGAGGGGCACTCCCTCTGAAGGTGTCCCTAGTTGTCGGCAACGATAACATCGGACGTGGGTTAAGTCAGAAGATCTCCTTGACCTATTCCTGCCTCCTTGCATAGTAGAGGGACTAGAACCCACGTTAATAATAGGCCTGGTAATAGTCGCAAATGGGGGGGGGTCTTTCCTGTCTGAAGTTACAGGGCACCTGCGGGGAAATTCATACAAATATTCCCTCTCGGCCAAAAGCGAACCCTCTATACTGGACGCCAACGAGTACAACTCGGAAAGAGTAGTAGGCCTATTAGAAAATATGAAATGTCTCCTCGTCAAAGGGGACACATTTTCAAGGATAATTTCCACTATATCCTCCTCAGGTACATTAAGGTCTAACACCTCAATCGCCTCAGAGACAGCCAAGATAAATAATCGAAAGGGTTCCTGAGGAAGCTGAAAACGACGTACCTTTTGTTTATACAGGGTATCCTTATCTCTTTTAGACACTAGAGACTCTAATATGCGACTTTTCACCCTAGTCCAGGGAAGGCCTAGCTGAATACACTCAGTGATTAAGTGTGCTAGAAATCCTGACGTCTTGCCAATACATAAGGTTAATAACTCCAAGTCCCCTACGAGTCTGAGTTTCCAAACTCTATGAACCTCTACCAAAAAGTTAAATAATTCCAAGGGCGATAACCCATCGCACACCGGCCAAAGTTAACGCGCTCGCTAGCGACCTTACTTTGTGTTTTGGAGAGAGTACTAGAAAACTGTGTACTAGCGGCGGGGACAACGAGAGGGATTGGGAGTCCACTAACCTTCTCTATCGCAATAGACTCAATTTTGTGCTGATCCCCCTTATCATAAGAAGGCTGGCTAACGTTATACATAGTGTCCTGATTAATAGGGTCGCTGGACTTACAAATACTCTCGGACAGCAAGGACCGCAAAGCAGCAACCGTTGCCTCAGAGGGGTATTGGATTTTTCTCGCCTTGAGCTCCTCACGCAGATCGGAGCCGCTGAGCAGGTAGATTTCAGACCGCGTGCTGATCGTGCTTCCAGAGGCAGAGTTCATGGCCGTTGTGTTATTCATGAAACAGAATTACAAAAATTAATTAAACAGAACAAGCAAGATGCATTCACTCTGAGAGAAGAGTGGCGCAGATTTTGTAGCATCCAAAAGGGGCAGATGCCAACAAAATACATCGAAAATATAAACACTACAAAAAAGGGGGGGGATTAACCCAGAGCGAGTGCTGAGGAGTTATTAACGTGACCCTCTATCTCATCCAGACGGCAAGAGACTTCAGCCTCAGTAAAGTTCATATTAAACCAAAACGTTTGACGGATTACCTTGGGAATGATGGGATAAATATATAATAAGAATTAGTATAAGTCAAAGTTAGTCGATATTTATTAGCCATAACTCAATTAGATTTTTAACAGTTCCTCCAAATATATACATTGTTGATGTTGCGAAGTGTAAAGAAAATAGAATAAATTCATAACAACTATTAATTGAAGTCAAAGCTCAAGAGTCAGATGGTAAATATTCATCAGATTACTTAATGTTAACTTTAAGATGTCGCCCATTAGAAATGGCGCATAGTAAAAATAACATGATCATTTGGATTCCATCATTAAATATTAATCCTTTAAAAAAAGGGCACCTAGTCAATGGTAACAAGACAATCTAATTTCCAACATAATATATATGTCCATTAGGAATGGTACATGCGTATGACAATAAGATATGTTAAATTCAAATACTAAATAATTGTCCATAATAAATGGCTCATAGCGTATGACAATAAGATATATATAAATTCCAATACTAAATATTTGTCCATACTAAATGGCTCATAGCGTATGACAATAAGATATGTTAAATTCAAATACTAAATAATGTGTCCATAATAAATGGCTCATAGCGTAAGATATGTTAAATTCAAGTTCTAAATATCTGCCCATCAAGAAAAGACACATAGCGTATCACAATAAGATAAACTAATTCAAATGCTAACATAGTTCCCGCGAACATTAATTTAAACAATACAGTACATAATCGATATAATCGATTAGTCGTGACTCTACTGGCGCTATGTCGCCCTGACCTTGCAAATAAGGTGATCTCAAAAAAAACTATGTTCTTAACTGTCAGATAGTTTTTTTAGGTTATTTGAAATTAAAGCCAAAATTGAATTTAGAAAGATTTACATTAAAAAAAAAAAGTTTTAATTTGCCGAAAATGGATTTAGATCTTACATTTTATGAAGTAGAAAGCCGGAGCTTATCCTATCCCTGATATGACTCAGGCCCAATTGTAAAGTTCGTAGCCACAGGCACCAGAATATATACCCTAAAGCACAGAAGAGGGGAAGATGGGAAAAAAAGGGGGGAATAACATTCTAGAATAAAAAAGGAACACGAGAAAGCGCAAGTTGATTCGCTTCGAGAGAGGCCCTGGGCGTTCCGGAATCTTCTCGGAGGGGATCTCTTTACTGCGCAAGTCCATTCAACCCAAGGGTTGACTTGAACTTTCCATTCAGTCTTCACAGTCAGTATTCAATTTTCCCGGTTCGGTGAAGGTGCGTTAGGTGGTTTTGTGTCGTTCTTCCACGCAGCCCCAGTCAACAAGCAAATGGGGTAAGTCTTGACTATTTCTGTTTGTCTCGTGTCTATCATAAAACATCCGATGCTACAAATCATAGAGGACTGAAACTGCTCACGTCCTGACCTGTTAAACTCTCTTAATATGACTGTATGACAGCTTGGTAGTAACAATCAATATTTTGCTGCAAGTAATATTACTACAGTAATTTAATTAAATAATATTCAGGGATGATAGGTAATATCAATAATTGTCTTGGCGTTTATGTCAAATATAATATTTGAATTGTCTCTTTGAAGGTGGAAAACAAACCTGGGACCACTCTATAAAGAAGGAATTACCCAAGTACTATGTTTTCTAGTTTTTTAAATAATAAAATGATATTGAAGTTTTATAGATTGTATGCAAGAACGAAATGAGTAAGA
>JBCFYV010006786.1:0-10944 GCA_039000515.1 Timema cristinae | reverse complement strand
TTTTAAAAAATTGAATCTCCTCAACTAGGCCTTCACATTTTGCTCCCTTTTCCATTGTTAGTTTAAACTTTTAAGAGCTGTTCCGACTCAAGCTGCAAGACATCCATATCGAGAACAAAAGCTAATTGCTCATAAAGATACATCAGTTGCCATCAAGATAGTGATAAAATTTCATAAAAATCTTTTGGGGGATTGTAAAAAATATTTTCATTTTTGATAATCAAAATTTGTAAAAAAAAATTTTTTTTACTTACGACCTAAAAAAACAGAGTTTAAAAAATTATAAAAAAAAAAACACGCTTTTTATTTTTTTCTGAAATAAAAGTTTTTGGGTGATCAGAAAACCCCCTCCCTCCCCGGGGTGGCCGTGTTTTTCCCAGAAAACCTCCTTACAGACTGTGCCCCTAGTAAACCTACTTATAATTTTATGCCCCATAAACCTTATTACGGTGTTACTTGTAAACCCCTTTATAACGGTGTTCCCAAAAACCTCTTTAAGATTGTGTTCCCAGTAAACCCCCTTTAAGGCTGTGTCCCTAGTAAACCTTTTTTATAATGTGTTACTTGAAAACCTCCTTAAACGTTTTTCCTAGAAAAACCTCCTTATGACGTTTCCTGAAAACCCCTTATAGACGCGTTCCTAGAAAAATATACTGTGTTACTTGTAATCCTCCTTATAGTTTGTTTCCCAGTAAACCTTTTTATAGATTGTTTTCCCTTAAAACCTCCTTATAGGCTGGCCCCCTAGTAAACCTTCTATATAATGTGTTACTTTAAACCCCCCTTTATAGATTTTTCCCCAGTAAACCTCCTTAAGATCGGTTCCATAAACCTCTTTATATACTGTGTTCCCAGAAAACTCCTTACAATATTTTTCTTGTAAACCTCCTTATATACTTGTTTCCCCCACAAACCACTTATAAACTGTTTTCCCACAAACCTACTTATAAACTGTGTTCCAGTAAATCTCAAAATATACTTTGTTACTTGTAACTCCTTAAGACTGTGTTCTTAGTAAACCTCCTTATGACTTTCCCAAAAAAACCTCTTTTTAGATTGTGTTCCCAGAAAACTCCTAATAGACTGTTTTCCCCAACAAACCTCCTTATATACTTTTTTCCCAGTAAACCTCCTTATAGACTGTGTTTCCATAAACCTACTTTTATTTGTTCCCATAAACCTCCTTATATACTGTTTTTCCCAGTAAACCCCCCTTCGGACTGCGTTCCTATAAACCTCCTTATGGGCTTTCCCCTAGAAACCCCCTTATATCTTTGTTCCCCAGTAAACCTCCTTATAGCTGTGTTTCCAGAAAAACCACTTATAACTTTTTTCCCCCAAAAACCCTCCTTATATACTTTGTTCCCAGAAACCCTCCTTAAGACTTTTTTTTCCCAGTAAACTACTTATATACTTTGTTCCCATAAACCCCTTAAACTGTGTTTCCATAAACCTCCTTCGGGGACTGCTTTCCCAGAAAACCCCCTTATGGCTATTCCCAGTAAACCTCCTTATTTTTTGTTTCCCAAAAACCTCATAGAAGGGGGCTGGTATATCCTTTTTTACGTCACTTTTATTAAAATAATATTGACTGGCGTGATGACGCCGGGCTTTAGTGACGTCAGTGATGAGTTCACCCTTGTGTGGTAGTGACTTCGGAGTTTTTTGGGGGTCGCTAATTTTTAAAAATTTGGGTTTAGTTTTTTTTTTGGGTCATCCCTTGCATGTTTTATTGAGTAAGGTCTGCCCTGCGTCAGCCTGTTGGGACGATTGTCGGTAGGTTATGCTATAGTTATTGTGACGTCTCCCTGATTGTTGTATTTAACGGTTTGGTCTGCCGTTTGACTATGACGTTTCAATATAGTGTGGTCGCGTCTGAACGTCGGTTCTGGAACGACCGTAGCTTGTGGATTTATTTTTACGTTCAATTATAATATGATCTGGACGTCGAGGTAGCTATGCTAGAGATATAGTGATAGTATTGTGACGTCATCCTGTGTGACGTTTCAATATTAGTTTTGTCAGCGGGCATTTCTATCGTGGACATGTTTTTCAAGTGTATACGTATTGTAATTTGATTTTAAATTTTTTAGTTATTTTATATATCAAATATATTGATAGATTGATCCATGTTTTATGGGGACGCGTTCCGTATTTGTACGTCACACATCAGATTTGAATGAATAATAATTCAAGTGTGTTTTCATTATGTTTTATGACTATAAATATAACAGTTTTTAAACGTTTTGGAAAAATTTTACTCTCAACTGTGTTGTTTTTCAGGTGAAATCCATATGTTTAAAATAAAACTGTTTTTAAAAAAAGGGAGAGGTTAGTTTTTTTAAAAATACAGCGCAGATCATTCCATGTCGCTGGCAAGTTTTTAAAGTGTATATGAATTGTAATCAGTTTTAAATGTACTAGTTATTTTATATCAAAATAAAAAATTGAAAATTAATAGACTAGATTTGAACAGCTGTGGAAAACTTTTAGAATGCATTCTTTAAAAAATTATTAACTTCCAGAGGACGAATTTATTAAAAACATACATGATTAAAATGATGGGAAAATTATTACTAGAAAATGAAAAAAATAACAAGATGTTTTTTTCCACTTTAATTATAATAAAAAAATTACACAGATTTCACATATAATGTATACGGATACATTAAAAACATTATGAACAGATTTTAGTTACAAAGTCAAAATTATAAATGAATCAGATATTAGTTACAAAGTTAAATTATAAATAGTGTTTAGTTGTTATTTGATATATAAGGGACCAATATGGAATATTCCAAAGACTACTGATATTATATTTTAAATAGACTTTTTACATAATCACCCTCTATGATTCATATATAATTGTTATATGACTACAACAGTTATGGAACAGATAGTGGGTAGTTATTTTATTTCAAATTTAACAGTATTACCAAAAGATTGGAAAAAAATATACCAGTTTGTTCTATTCTAGCTTAATAGAATTATCACCCCCTATGCCATCATAGTTTATTTACAGACTTTGATATATTTACAAGGTCAACTATGCTGTTTAGAACAAATACTGAATATTTCTTTTTGGGAGGAAAAAACCTTCGGTTATATAATGTTAAATAAGCTTTCACATAAACACTCGGCCCATGCTTTGTTTCACGTTCATTAAAAGATATAATATCCAGTTCTGTATTTCTCTTTTAAAATTCTTGAGAGATATATTTGAATGTATCACTCTTGGTTGAGTTGAAGTCGTTTATGAATTTGTCCATATCTTGAAAAAAAAAATCACAACAAATTATTATAGCAAAAAAAAATACAGGGAGAATAAATTGTTTTTTTTTTTTTAAAATTAAATAAAGGAAAGAAATGATTAATAATAGATTTATCGCTGTGGGTTGTACATGGATCAGGCCCTGCTAGGCTTGGGGGTTGGTCTCAGAACTGACGTTGAAATCTAACGCACTGTCTTGCCAAAATGTGCAGGCAGTCTAATGTGTATGCGATACACGTCACTTACTACTTTGCTAATAAGTTTTGATCCACACGCGTATGACTTTTAAAGTGGAGAAAAGCACTCAGAATTTCAATAGTGTATAGTGCGTTCGATGCAGGACTCTTTTGAATCTCTAACACACAGTTTAATTATTAAAACAATCAGTTGTTCCTAGCTCTACGCATCCTATCTCCGTCAGCAGTTACTCTTTCCAAAATTGATATATCACCTCTATAAAGCGTTATAAAATTTGTTCTTCACACATTTACAAGCACCACGCGCTCCTCTCTTGTTCACTCTGTCATAATAAGATCTACTTGTTGATAATATGTCTGATTGACGCTCCAATATGTCGACGTTTTAATGAGTGAAGGGGGACGTTTTTAAAATCGTGTCTTCGCTGATTCCATTTTATGAATTTCTAACGACTTAAATACACACGCTATTTAGCTGTTAATTCTAATCTAAGGTGACATCATCTACTATTCAACTTAAATCTCGCTAGCAGGTGCAGGCATCGAATCGCAAAAGATCAAGGAAAAGGTTTTATTCTAATTCATATATTCAGTCGCTTCTGAATGGGGTTAATTACATTTAAGGGAGCGAAAATCAGCACACAGGTGTGTAGAAAGGAACACACACACACAACCACACACATTCTGACGGAGTGCGATCATATTAAAAGAGATTTACTATAGAAAGTTATCATTTCATCGCCCCATCTTAATCGAGTGAAAAGAAGTTGTCACGTGAATAGCTAGCGTCGTGTTTTCTGCCTAAAAGTAAGGATAAATTTTACCATCTTTTCTCTAGTGTTCAATTTAAATAGTTAAATCTAATATTTTATATTAGATATCTTTTCTATATTTAATTGTTTTATATATTTACCATCTATTCTCTAGTGTTCAATTTATTAGTTATTAAACTAATATTTTATATTAATTATCTTTTCTAAATTTAATTGTTTTTATTTTAAATATTTAAACTAACAATTAATTTTGTCGGTTGTTTCTCAATTTTATAATTAAAACTAAAAATTTAATAGTTAAATTAATATTTTAAATATTGTTATGTGTTTTCTTTTCTAAATATGATTTATCAATTAATTTTTTTTACGGTTGGTTTCTCTCTTCTAGAATTTAATTGTGTATTATTTTTTTCTAACAAATTAATTTAATAGCTAAACTATATTTTAATTTTTTTATGTGTTTTCTTTTCTAACAATTAATTTTTTTGTTTCTCGAATTTATTATTAAACTAACAATTAATTATTTAACTTTTTTCTTTTGTTTTATAGTGTCTTACGAAAATAAACATTTCTATACCGACGAATCTAGTGACAATGCACACCTCCTCTACCTCGAACATTAAACAGACAACGGCACATATTTTTGATTATGCGGCGGGTACAAACACTAATGACTCATTTACAATAATTACGGAGACAGAACGAACTTACAGTCGGTTCAAACACCTAGGCAGGATATCTTAGTTCGTTTTAATCCATTGATTTCGACACGTGAGTCCAATGCATTATCTAATGACGGTAGTTTTCTCTAGTCTATTTGCATACTTGCTCAGTGGTACGGCGCCTTTAGATATAATGGACTCACGTCACGAACACGGAGAATAACTCGACAAACGGTCGGCGTTTCAGTTACCGTAGATGCGATTCATATTTGATGTGACCATATTATGAATACACTAACAAAAGTTATTCAAAGTAATGGCCAAGATTCGTTATAGCCGAGGTTGTTGAGGATTAAGCGAATCATATCTAAATGATGAGGGGGAACGGTATGGAGCATAAAAAGAAAAGTGCCTTCCAACGATTATCTGACGTCACCTAAACGGCAGATTGTCGTTGTTAAATCATTGACGAATTGTTTGGCACACGCTATTGTAATAGCGATAGGCAAAATACTAATGAATATTAATTAGAAATCACTATATTCAGGGCATGGAAAATTAACAATGTGTAGATGAGCTATCTCGCAAAAGCGCGTGTAGATTTAAACACGAGGGGGGGGGCGCGAACATCTCGATAAATTTCAGCGTTATTTTGGGGTACGAATATACAATGCGCGTGTATAATACCTCCTCGACACTCAACGGGTTGTGGTATGAGGGGGTGTCGTCTTCTAGTAGGTACTTAACCTACTGTACCGATGACGTCACACATCATTTAACGTAAAATCAATATGGCGGCGGCTTTTCCGTTCGGTATTTCTGCGACGGATTTAATTACCGGTTTTAAAGAGGTGCGAGCATTCATGTAAGAATACTTGCCCAAATGTATGTCCATACCTCCATGTTTGTATGAAGTGAGAATGTGTTTGCAATGATGGTAACAGGAATATTTAGGTCTGCCGCTTGTTTCACTAGCCATAAATCGAAATAAAATTGACGGTAAGAAAACAGTTTGTGATTTAAGACAGGTGTGTATTATTGTGATAAAAACAAAGGGAAGTAATCACGAATGTTTTAAATCATACTGGCGCACGTGCAAACAGAATAAAGAAATCGCATCGTTGTTATATGCAGGTGTTGAGTCGAAAGGGGAGCTCGATGATAATTACTAATGGTATTTTATGATTTCCGAGATACACAAATCGAGCTTATAAACGATGATTGTTTTTTTTTACATTAACCTAATCTTTTGCATGCA
The DNA here is from genome assembly GCA_039000515.1 of Timema cristinae. Classification (NCBI taxonomy): domain Eukaryota; kingdom Metazoa; phylum Arthropoda; class Insecta; order Phasmatodea; family Timematidae; genus Timema; species Timema cristinae. The sequence goes on along the minus strand of JBCFYV010006786.1, from coordinate 4,783 downwards.
CAGCACTATTGTGTATAATGTGTATTTAACGATTAAATGGACGAGGATCTGTGAGCATTGCGGGATAGATCTTCATTCTTTTGGGAAATTCCGGTAGACGGCTTCATCTGACTACCTGAGGACAACGAGCCGTTTGCAAATTAAAATTGTTTGCGTTGCGCATAATGGAAGGGGTTTGATACTATATTTATCCCTGAATAGTTTTCTACACAAACCTCACCCCTAAAATTTATTGCAGGACGGAACTTAAAATATCTCTGCATGACAATGGACCACATACAAATTTAAAGACAGCTATTTTTCCTCCCCATTGCCACTGAGACCAGATCCCGAATGCGTTTTGGACTAGGAATGTAAAAATAAGGACACTACCACCTATCTGTTTTAATACAGAAATGAATTTATATTATATCCTGGTGACGATGCTACCGGTCCGAAATGTTCGGTGCGGATTATATGAAACCGGATGAAGCGAATGACTTTAATGGGTGTGGCAAGCTGACAACACTGCGGCAGGGTATATATATTTAATAATAAGGCTGAGATGGAGGCCTATTGTGTGGATGACGTAAATGTATTACGCATGGGTTGTCGTACATTTCGTCATTTTTTCTAAATATAGGCGGACCAGACGTTTATTAGAGAATATATCACAATCTCGTTCGGCGTGCAAATTAGATTATTTAGAAAATTGTTCCTACCCCCGATACGTAGCCATCCTGCCAAGGGGGGTTACGGTGCGGTGACAGAAGTCTGGGAAAGCCATAAATATGGTTAGTACTATCTTGAGAAAACCGACCCGTTATTCGGCACGCACTTCAACGGGCGTGAGATAGAGGTATTTTGGGCAGGAAAGTGGAACGGCTACTGTGACGCGACGAGAGAGATTTTGAGTTGGATGGAATGGCTTTTTCACGGGTTGTACATGTCTTTCAAACCGTGACGTGACTATAACAGGGACCGAATGAGATCTCACCCGAGCGATAGAGTGCACTATGTTGAGAATCGAAGCATTTAGAGGCAGGGTACTTGTTACAACTATGAAAAGAGTGTGACTTTGACAATATACTGAGTGAAGACACCACAATCTAGATTTTTAGAGACTAAGCCCCCAATCACCCTATGATTCAAACTGCCCCACTCAATCCACGTGACGCACTGTACGGTGGACGTTGTGTGTCTATGACATTACATACAAGACAAACCCCGACGAAAAAATGGCTATTTGATGTCTGCAGTTTATATCCCTGGGTGTGCTAATATTTTAAAATTTCCTGTAGGTCACCCTATAAATATTTTTGTCGCCGACGATTGCCGGCGAGGTGGTAGACCAGAGAGGGGCTAATTTAAATGCACGATTTTGCCTCACTAGACATTTGTATCACCCCGTACTCCCCTACATAGACACCAATCAAAATTTAGTTTGGTTTATGCTCCTCTTGCGCAAACGAGATGAAACAAGGTGATTGTTTACACAGCGACTCTGAAGGACCTATTACAGCACATAGATAGTGGACGAGGTTCGTCTAGCGCTTGAAATGGTACACAATGGTTAGAGTACACGAATTTTGGGCAATATAAAATTACCCAGTTCGATTCCCAGACCAGAGAAGGGGGACAGTTTGTAGTTATATTAACAAGTTCTCAAGATCAAAAAGGAGCGTCTGGAACATGGATGGGTGGAACAACAGACGCAGACAAAGACAATTACGTTAGCGAGTATTTCAAAACAGAGGGAATAGTGCTGGTAAAACGTAAATGTTAAAATCCAGGAAAGCGCGCACTCGACCTAAACTGTGTTTAAACTCTTTATGGGGCGATTTGCATTGAACGAGAACAAACGCTGACCACAATTGTGAACAACCCAAAAGGACTTTTTCTCCTACTCACCAGCCCGGGACAGAGGTTCGTAACATTATTTTCCCCAATGACGAGGTGCTTACGTTCTTGGAACTTTACCGTGACGAGGCCGTTCTCCCCCTGGATCGGTCAAAGTGCCTATAGCCGCCTTGTGACCACGGTGCCCGTATGAAATTGTATTATATCTCAGGCACTTGGGCGCTTCTTGTCTTACTGAGACACAAGACTCTATATAAGCGTGAATGAGACCGACAGGACACGGTACACGATACCGACGGCGAAAGTTGGGCACGACATTGACAAACGAGCTGGACCGCCATACTCTAGTAGCGCATAAATTACAGGAGTTGTTTACGGTGGACATAAAATTATTTTACTATGTGTTTGGCCCGAGACGAACGACGTTCAGGTCCGTCAAAAATGTCAGAGGTAATTACACTAAATTATGAAAACACAAAAGATTTGTAAACTTCACAACTATTAAAGACATGATTGAAAGACATGGGACGTACACGTGACTAACCCGCGAAAAATTAAAAGAAAAAGAGGCGCCTTCGTCGTCTTCTCCAGTTGGAGAGAAAAAAATTATAATATTGTATTCACTAAACGTAGGAGTTAAATAACAACACGTCCATACCCTACGGCTATAGTTGATGGCTAACCCGGACGCTGGTATAGAAAACTATCATGATCTTAATATATATTGAATTGTTTTCTTTCTTCACTTCTCTTGATTCCAGTTTGTCATCCTTATTAAAGATCAAAAAGTTTTATAATAGAATCGCCATATCACGGTTAGAGCACCTACACACTCTGCAGGTCTAGACTTGAAAGTCCTACAATTGCAGTTATACAGCCCTCGTGCAGGCGTTTAGTTAGTAAAATATTTCTATTATATTACCGGCGGGATACGTTACGGTAGAATATCTCCACGATCTGTCTGGCTCTTCACCACGGCATAGATGTTTTGGCCGGCGTTATAGACGGAAGGACTATGTGGTAATATTTGCGTAATTACTAATTAATACGGCCACACTGTATTTCACAATATAAAAGGGGTGACAAATTGCTCAACTAGTATGCGTTAAATTGACCTACCCTAGAGTTGAACACACTGATTCGCTATTCAAAACACTCAGAGGGGGAGGGAGGGTTGGGTTTCGATGTGACATACTATAAAAGATGTGTCCGGGATAATTGATTAATTTAGTATAATGGATCAAATCAACGCGTCCATCCTCAATTACTCGGAGAAGCAGGATTGGTGTCTGATGTCTGCACGGAGTTTGAATATTTACCTATGATTTATAAAAACACTACGCGTCTAGAGATATAAATCGCGCTTGGAACTTACTCTCTCCCCTCTGTCGCAGCACGAATTGAAGATTATAAATATTGTTTTTGGAACTTATAATACGGGGCGTAACGCAGATTGATGGTCCGCCTCGTCTTATAAAGAAAAAATGTCATCAATGTTTGACCTTCATCGTGATATTTATGTACGTGACGGGGACTGTTTTTTTTTTACTGTTTCTCCAACAACCGATGATGTTAATTGGTTTTTTTTTTTTCCTTTTACAGTTTTGGATCAACAACACCACCACCAACATGACAAACATGATTGTGACTTGCAAGGATTCAAAGACGAGAACAACACATTTATTTTAAAAGAATGTAGTGTTGTGTCAAGTGTGGAAGGGTTACTAACCATGACTTTTAAGTCCCCCTATTGTTTTTCAAAATTACCCCGACATGTTCAAAAACAGTTGCGATTGGCTCACGTACAATCACCACGGTCTCCATTGGGACGACGGCGGTTGATCGAGCGCGATCTATTTAAATCCCTTTTTTAAAATGGCCACTCTTCGTGTATATATTTATGTAAACAGGGGGAGGAGAAGAGAAAAATTTGTAATGGAATTCTGGAAAAAAATATCTTGCATCATTGACATGATGGATTGGGGTGTCCCTCCCTGAAGGATAGGGTCTCAAATTACTCATGATAAAGTATTCGGTCACAGGAATAAAAATATAATCGATTTGCACCTTGTAATGTAAAATTTCTCAGCGAATTGGTTTGTTGGCACACCCACACCACCAACACCACCACAAGATGGGAAAATTAGAATTTTTTTATTTTTAACATTGTTGACTCACGGGACGATTAAATTTGGCCCCTCGCCGCCTCTACTATTAATTTTGTAAAGGTGACGTATTTGAGATAAAAATAAAAAAAAACTTGTTATTTGATATGCTAGATATTGCTGAACTCGCGACATATTTAAAAAAAACTATTGTGATTGTGAACTCTGATCCTTTGATATAAATTTAAAAATGGACCACATATGTCGTTCTCTATCTCATTTATGTAAAGGAAGAAAGTTTTTTTTAGTCTGGATAAAAAAAATCACCTGTTATTGATATGCTAGAGACTAGGGTTCTGTCCATCATAATTATGATTATTATTTCGTCCATAAAAAATTTATTGTTTCACCACCACTACTATAAATTTGAAATTCCGTAATTTTTATTCTTATAGTTTTAGACCAAACACTAGACGGGTGCACATCGATGTCTGTGTTTGTACACCCTTTCTCCATGATATTAGCGGGACCCCCACCCGTCTAATTGCGGGAAACTACTTTGTCTAGAAATTTTCTGTTAAATTTATAACGGTGTGCAGCGTGGGATATATTTGATAGAATTCTATGGATGTTTTAGTGAGAATAATTCTATTCCCTCGCGATTATAACCAGTCACGTCACACTACACAAAGGTTTATTTTGTACGGGACAATTTCCAGACTTTTTAAGGCCGGCGGGCCTCAACTCATCGTGCTGGACGATTTAATGATAGAGGTTTATTCTAAAAAAGTGAGTGAACTTTTCACCCAGGGCAGTCATCATAGAAACCTATCGGGTTA
>JBCFYV010006783.1:0-44927 GCA_039000515.1 Timema cristinae | reverse complement strand
CCGTTCCACATTTCAGTTATCCCCGCTGCAATCGCAAAATGGGTCATTAAAGCTGTTTGTTTCACAACCTTATCACACACGCACTCTTTATATGTTCCGATGGATGGTCGATGGTAGTAACCAAACTGATGGGGAAAGAAGTAGAGGCTCAAATCTGAGCTAGGTGCACTGTGGATGGCTCACCATCACTTGATGTTCCTATCCTGTTTTCACATTTCTAATTCTAGATTAGGCCTTAGCAATTAATAGAGTTGGTGTCAAGGTGTACTCATTTAAAAAAAAAGTTAAAAAGCGCGTTTTTTGTCACCAGTAAAAGCCAATATTACATAGTTTTAAACTAAAACATTGTCCTGCGTTACTCAAGTAAAAGATTTGTTTTTAACGAATTTGCACGATAAGCTATGATTGAATGTTGCTAAATTTGGATTACTCATAGTTCTAGATAAGTTGACTCCACTTCCTTCCTTATGAGTTGTTTTTAATATTTTTTGTGAGAAATGTTTGTACATGTTTATTTGAGTGTTGTGGAGCCAGTTACAAAAGCGTGACATTTACTAATCATTAGCAATAATTTGATTCATATAGTTATTTTGTCCTCGCTCCGATAAGGTAACCATGTTTGTTAAGGGTTTGTTTTGAATGTATACGCCTGGTTTCTACGATGCAGTGGTCCTAATATATTTTAACATTAATATCTTGTAATTTATTCTAAACCATTTACAAATATAAACCATTTGTTTACGAGTATTTAGTTTGAAATCAGAAAAGAGGAAATCGGAGATCAGTATAAATGGGTATACCTGATGCTTAAAGTCCAATTTTATTTAATATTCTGAAAATACTATCATGATAGTGGATGTAATTGGATTAGTATAAGCTCTCCACTAGTGTATATGTGGTGAACTCTATTTTATCTGACTCCTAAGGTGACCTGGTGGTCTAGGTTAAGGTGTCAGACTTCTGTGCTGGCAGCCAGGGTTCAATCCTCGGTCCCGGCAAAAATTTATCTGATTACCAAACCCTTCCTTCACCTCTGACAAGACATCTTGTGTATGTGGGAATGCCCGATCTCCACCGTGGTTCGGATTCCACGTTAAACTGTGGGTCCTTCATTTCATCTCACAATCACCCTACCATTACACATTAGCGTAAGTGCGTATAACCCGAATGGGTAGTAAGATGCGGTGCTAATAATAATATAATAATAATAATAATAATAATAATAATAATAATCTTACTCCTTTACTTTCTTGGACCTTCATCAAATGATATAACGGAAAGATGGTGTCAGTATTCCAGCAGTGTTTTAGCTCGAGCAGTTTGACGACCACCATCCATGGACACACTGCCATTTTGTTGGGAATGGAGAGGCAGTTGGAGGAAGAAGAGACATTGATAAATCAGGAGGACAGAAACTTAGGGCAACGATCAGGAAACAGCAAAGAGAGAAAGAGCTTTTAATTTACGCTTCACATTTTCCTCAAGACAAGTAATCTTCGCAAAGTAGAGACAAATAAGAGAACAAAGGGATGAGAGAAGATGAGGAAGACTTATATTCTTGTGAGAAGTTGGGTTGGTTGATCTCCAGGGTTTTGGAAAAGAAGAGATATCGAAGATAAGTTTTGCTATTAAATTGAATTTGAGACAAGTTGATGAAAATTGACGTAGTAAAATCCAAAGTAATTCTTTCACTATATACCTTTTATCATCTAGATTCACAAATGTTGTTTTTACTACAAGAACACTATTATAACACATATTTTTTATCTCAAACCCACACTATAAAGCAGACATGACACCCAGTCTTATCTTCTAGCCTATTTGTTGATAAGATGGCAATATTTCTTAGTAATTTATCAATGAAGATTTTTCTGTGTATATTTTGAAAAACGAGTATTTTCAAGAAAATTTAAACGTTCTACAATATAATGTCTTGTCTAAGTAGCCATTGAGTGAACAAATATAGACTAAATGTATTTCTATCTAGCTCTGCGTTCAGGAACCACAAACAAATATTTAAAATTAATTTGTAATATTTATTAAATACATAAATATAGATTTAAAAGTATCACTGCTAAATTACCAATAAGAATCAAGGGGTGTTTTTTTAATCGTTTTATGGCTTACCACGTTCACTTAGGATGATCTATCTTCTCTAAATTAACCCTATTCCCCGATTTACCTCGACTGGTTAGTCAGGTACGTTTATATACAGTACTAGTTACTGAGACGTATTTTAAAAGGTAGGAAATGTTGTCACTTCCAAAATAACGTTAAGAAAGTACAAATACATATTTTTTTTTAAATGAGTGCAAACAAAAGTTTGTGAGCGGTTAAACTCTTGACTATTTAAAATAAGCTAAGCATAATGAATGATATAAGTGGTCATGTTTTCCAATTCTTAACAATGTTGCCTATTTAAAATATTAGTATACATGCAGCTGTAACCAAACAGTCTTTAAAATTTCACTATTCTAACCTATGAGACCTAAGCGCGTAATATAATTAAAATAACATATTGTCATTAAGTAGCCTAATTTTTACTGCTATATTCCATGCTGACCTGTTCATAAGATGATTCCTGCTTAGCTTTCACAAATACACAACGCTTAAATTGTATAACTAACTATTTATCCCTATACAGCATTGGTTACAGCGTTAAGCACACATTTATTAAATATTTAGAATTTTTATAGGAATTATACATTTGAAACGTCACGGCGTAACAATTTTATCGCTGGGATAATTCATTACACAAGACAAATAATTAAGTTAAAAAATAATAGATTTATTATAGAAAAACATATATGAGATATAAGATTATAATAGTTATACAAGATTAATGCTGGTTGATAATTGAACGTGTAATATATAAGTTCAGGAAACAAGTGCACATATCGTGGATCACGGAAAACTTTACGTTACATACAAATGTGTTGACATATAGCAAGTCCAAACTATAGGATTGTCTTGCCGCTGCTCGGGTAAATAAGCGTCCAAGGCAGTATGGTCAGAAGGCAGTAGGCTGGAAGAGCTTGTTCCACTATCAAAAACAGCTTGGCAAGTGCCAGCTACTGTCAGTAGGGTCTAAAAGGAAAAACAGTGAAATAATTACAATTACCAATGAAAGTTAACTGTAAATCCTATAAGTTTAGAGTTACTATTATATATATAACTTGAACTAGCTTGCTTTATTGGGAATTAAGAAAGTCCTGAAGATACATTGTATAACGAATGATATGAGAAAGGTTTTTTAATTGCATTGGTAGATGGCTAGCAAACAGGCGTCAACACCAAATATACTATGGCCGGTCCTTTTCCCAATAGGTACTACCAGAGCAATCAATAGTACATTTATACAATAACTCATTCCCTGTGGAACAACTTTACTTTAGTACACACTAACTTTTAATACTTGGTGAATAGGAGCCAACGACGGGCTAAAAGTAAAGGCATTATCTGGTCGGACCCCAGTATGGACACACGTGGAGTTCCACGCTTTACCCACCACTGCTAATACCACACGCAAAGCGTGCCCACAAGAATGATTCAACACATTAACCAACTGGATCCAAGAAAAAGGAATGACAACCCGGTTGTTGCCATACAAATACTAAACAACTGAACACGACGTCCACGGCGTCATGATAAAAGAGACTAGTCATAAGAACTAAAAATGAAGTACTGTACTTGTGTAAAAAAGAAACCTTTAAGACTAAGTCCTTATTACCTCTGGAGCTCACGTCTCCTATATTTAAGCTATGTCATATGGACATAGGGAAAAACTTATTCACATGGAATAATATAAGAAATCTGAAAGACTTGAGAACACATTAGAATCACTTGACTACACCAAATAAGTCAGAAGGATACAAAACAAAAATCTAGTCATTTGACTGAAATAATAAATCTAGATAAACGTTATAGTCTCCTCGACTATATAAACTAAGTCAAAGAACATGATAAACATTAGAATCGCCTTGACTAATAAACTAAGTCAAAAAGACTGTAACAAGCCACAAGTGGATGTAACGAGTTACGAGTTATGGCTAAATCGATTGGGGGACACTCACTGAACCTCCTGAAGAGCTGCGCAGCACATGGGGCACTTTCGAGACTTTTATTATTTCCCTATTGTGAAATTTTAATGAACATTATCGCATTCACACGCTTTTCAAAAATGCATTCTTACTTTGTTTATCTTATTTTGGTCAAATTTCTAACAGTTTTTATAATGTGATACATTTTATTTTTATCATATGTGTGTGTGTATCTGTGTCTGTACTATATTCTAGGCTAGACTAACCACTTTCAAGAATTAGTCAAACATTGTCTTAAAGTGTTTTCTAGCCACAGCGTTTTGGTTAAAGTCTTGTTTATAATATGTATTAGAAATTTTGCAAGACTACGATACTAAATTATAGTTCAGATATATTTAAAACCTTGACTAGAAGTTCACTCATAACCCATGAAGCAACCCAATACCATTTTTTTAAAAATATACATATAAATCAATGTTTCTATGCTGTCATATATTGTTGTGTTGTTATATAGTTTATATATTAATATCTACAAATAATTAACACTATAAATGGCGAGATATTCCAGACTATTTTATATTAAACATATAGAATAAAGGAATTATTTTTATTCTCTAGTTTTGTTAAAAGATTTTAAAACTATGTATGTGATACAATTTTTAAATTATTTGCCTACACCAAAACAGGCAGGAATTATGTTTATAGTAGTCAATAAAAGGTGGCAATTCCCTGAGAAGTTGAACTTGTTCTCTGAATAGCAATTCAGACTTCAGCCCAGAGCAAAGTAATGTGAAACGCACAGCACTTGTAATTATTAGACGCAGATGAATTAAGATCGAAAACTGGTAATTTCATCATCCAGTCCTGCCCAGTGATTAATGGAAACAAACCCCATTCCTATATATCTTTAAAGCTCGTAAGTGTAAGCTCAATTACCCATCCCTTCAACTAAAACTCTTTGTTCAGCCTTTTTGGGAATTCCCTTTAGTATATCCGCCCTCAATAACAATTCTGTGGTCTTTCAAAAGTGATCCTTTTAATTGATGAGATGTCGTAATATTAAACGGAAACTGCTTTATTTTGTGATTTTAGATGTGTAACCAGTACTTGTATATAGCATCTTCAGGTACCTGACATCGTTTATTCATAATTGAAAGACTGGTTATTTACGTAGTTTACATAGGTAATGACTTGATAGATAAGCTAGCAAAGACTTAGCTTAATATGTGTTTTAGCATACAAACATAATTATCATATAGTATAATTTTCTCTTCGAGCTATCCAAGTTGTAATTAAAATACGCTGATAAGAACGAGAAGGGTTAGATGATTTTCATAAACTGTTAGCCGACACTCAAATGGCTTTGTAACATATAATTTACAACCATTTTATTTTGTATGCGTATTGACATATTACGTTTAACGAATATAAATAAATAAATCTTCTTAGCTACTACTGAAAGGTTGTTCATTCTTTCATTCGCCCAAAAGCCTTTAAGTCATGTATTGTTCGAAACTTCTCTAAATCGTTCTAATATAACGCTAAATTTGGCCATACCAATCAATAGGTACTTATTTGACTACAAAATATCAGGAGCTTTGAGACATTTAAAAACTGGTCATTAATTATGGGTCCTAGACTATTTTCAGAGTTTAAGGACTTGGCACGCATAATCCGGGCCACATCTATTCCAGAAAAAGGCAGCCAAAAAATTTTTTTTCTTTATATCATCTTAATATTTTGTCTTTCCTATCAAAATAGTCATAATATAATAATAAAGAAATGTAACCCATTATGCTACAAATTTTGCTGTTAAACACTTTTTTTTTACGGTAGGTCCTAACCTTTGTGGCAAAAGTAGAAAACATTCTGCAAGTTTTGAAACTCTTGCATCTCCCTGATTACTTATGTTATCTATTATTATTGAATTATCATCAATTTTAAAACACTAAAAAATGTTAACCAGCTTCATTTCCACACCACCATGAGGGGTTTTTATACATGGTACCTTGTAAGCATACACCACGCTCGCTGAAATAAACTCTTTAAGACGCCATTTTTGTAATCTGCTCGCTTTGAAAGTTCGGGTTGACTGACATCTATTTCATCGCTGTTTTTGATTATCTTTTGATAGTCAAAATTTTGTATCTTACACGAAGAGTGATATCTTCACCATAGTTTTCTGCTTTTTCTTAATTTTCATTCAAAGTCGTTAAAATATGTGGATGTGTTTTACAGGATTTCATTGCGAAAATCTTCATAAAAATACGGCATTTTGGGCCCACTTTCCTACAAACCCATCTTTGCACGCATCTTACTTGCAATGTTACAGATGAGATAAATTCGAGCAAGCCTGAGAGCGACGGATTTCGTTGATGTTTCTGACTGAAAATAGTTCAATTTCTGCTTCTTGGCCAGCCCAATATTGGGGGTCTTTGTTGAACCGCCATACATAACCCTGTACTGGTGGCACGGTCTAACTGTGTGGCTGTCGTGAGATTCTAGTGTACGGCAGAAGTCGCACGATTTTGTATTACTTTGCGTTAGTAGAGTTTGTGAGCAAATATGGTAGTAAGTGATTCTAATAGTTCATTACTTAATCATCCCGTTTATAACGTGACCGAGAAAATGTTCACGGCTGTCAAAAAAATCTCTGGGTCCATGTCCCGTTTCTTGACCTGTTTCCAGTTTTGTTTAAGTGCAGGGTATTAACGATTTTTGACCATGATAGAAGACGCTCGATGTTGTTTCACAGTCGCGTGTTCAATAAATTGAGGAACTTTAGTTATTGCTGCTGATTCTCCAACTGGAAAAATCGGCGGAGGTAAAGTTTTTTGGTAATAATTCCTCTGCCAGGTTTCGAAAGAAATATGTTAGGATATGATCTTACTAATCCTGTCAAATAAAACTAGACTCTTTCTGTTTTCCCCACCACTACGCTCGACTTTGATGTTTGAAGAGCCATTCCGCTGACTGTCTTTTCAAAATCACGTCTGTAGATATTAACTGTAGCAGATTTACAACACATTAGTAGTTCAACTATTTTTTCGCATTAAAATGTAAAAGGAACTATCGTCTTTTCACTTGTAAGAATTTTTCTTGCAAAAATTTCGCAACTTCGGACTTTGCTTTCATTATCTGTTGCCTGCAGTAGCTCAGCGCTCTTTTCAATTTTATCGAGTAGCAAGCGAAGGCTACCCCACAAAAATCCTTAATGATTTCAACAGAGTGCCATTCTCCGTTATGCATTTATTTCGCGACGTATATGTAGAACGTTACACCATCCAAATTTTGATTCTGTTAGTTACACAGTTAAGTGTCATCTAGTCGTTTTGATAAAGAATGTCTAATGACTAGGTTCACGCCCTTACTAATCTTTTTAAAAACTTACAAAGGAAAAGTGGGAGCACAGTTCAAATTCTATGTCATCTCTGCTTAATTCTTCTCGTCGATTTTGCTTCTCGAGGCCCATTATCTGACAACGGCATTAGCGGGGTAGTGGGGTTGTAAACTTTTAGAGATTGTTATTGTATCAAGCCACATTGTTAGCCAACGCTCGCGCTCTATTTAGACCAGTCGTGGTTAAAATTATATAATTTTGCATGCTAACATTTGGTAACTTTAACGATCACCACGAGTAAATTGAATCATGTTGTTTTTTTTTTTTGTAGTCAATATCATAGACCCATTCATTTAGGCCGATTGTTGCTACTTTCAATACGTGTCTTTCACAGATAGCTTTCTGCAACTTTATAGACTGTATTTCATACTGCAAACGAGTTTTTCTTTTCTTATTACAAATTCTTCTAGTTATTTCTCTTCACTGCATAAGATATAAGTTTTTTTTTGAAAATAATTACATTTGCATACGTTGATCGCCATCTCAATTTCAACCAGGAATTTGGAGCCCATCACTACTCGACGATAAGTAAACCAGTCAACTTATCGTTGTGGTCTAATGCTTTTGCACAAGCCAATGGTGGACTTTGTTTAGGGTTGTCAAGAGAGACTTATTTGATTATGCAGAAAATTTGAAGATTTTTTTACTCTTCGTGCATACTCCATGGCCATTCGCCTATTACAGATTTTTCACATATAAGACAGAGAAAAAGTCACTTTCGAAGCATCAATTGCAAACCAAACACTTATAAGGATACCACCCCAACTTACAAACATTAGAGAATTCCATTAAGAATTAGACCGAGGTTGAGAGAGGCAAAGGGCAAATGTTTAGTATAAAGAGAGACTAACTAAGGTTTTTAACGTGGACAATAATCTGAAAAAACTAAATATAAACCAACAAAATAAGAATAGCTAATCTTTTGATCGGAAACACATGCGCTGCAACACGCGCAGCAAAACTACATGCTCTGACCTTGTAAGATTCTCCCCTACTTGTAGACGCTCGTTGGGGAAACATAGTTGGGGGAGGGAGAAATAATTTTTATCTAACATCTCTTAAGATTTGCGGTATGGTCCAACTGTAGGCATGTAGTGTCCAAGCTGTTTCTACAACTGGGTCAAGTATAAAGAACAGCACACAAAAACAGTTACTTTCAAAAATTAGGGGAATATTCTCACCCAATTTACGCACTAATGATCGAAAACTTATTAAAAAAAAAAAATTAGGACAATATCTAAACAAAGTTTTCTTTATAATATATTTTAATAGCTATCTCGTTTAACGTAGGTGCAACGGAATAAGGAGATATGAGAGGGATAACAAACATATCTGGGAACTACCATGTTTTCAAGATGGCGCTCTCCGGCGTGCGGTGGTGGTAGTACCAGGATCAAAAGCATTGGAGAATCATTAGAAACCGTGTGCTATGACCCTCTAAAAATATTGCAAAACGTCCGCACTTTTTAAACGCTAACATGTTTTTTCTGTCTCTATTGATGGGTTAGAGAGATATCATCATTCACCAGAAGTTTAAAAAATATGAAATCGCAAATTGGGTGCACCGGGAATAGAAATAAAATACCTATTATTAAACATAGATATTTTTTTGAAAGATCTAGTAGAGAGATAGAAGGTTACCATTATAATTAGCATAGGTCTCTGTTTCTGGAAAGACTTTTTGAAATTAATCACGATTCAATTAAGACATTTGTTAGTTCTGAATTAGTAAAATTAGTTTAAAACATTCATGCACTTTCATTTTTCCAATCCATTTGTTTTCATTATTAGCGATTGTTCATTAAGTTGATAAGTACAAAAACGCAATTATTATATAAGTAATATTTGATGAATTCAAATTTTTTTTTGTTTCATACCTATATAAAAATTCCTTCAAACTTGTAACCCAAAGTTGATGGTCATGAGGGCATGGAAGATTTTATTTATTTAGCACCAGTCTACTACCGTTTTGCTTAATCTAACACGCAGGGAGGAGATGAGAGAGAGAGGCGAGAGAGAGAAGAGAAAGAGAGCAACAAAAGCCTTGCAGTTTCCTATACTTGAATGCCCTTACTATCGTCTCTCTGGGGACAACCCTAAATTTTGCTTTAGTTATTCTCAGTGTTTTATCTAAACTAATAAAACATTTTAGTTTTGATCTTTCTTTTGTTAGTTATAATGATGAATCGGTTTTAGAGACAAAAACTGTTCTGCCATGAGTCATCATCACGAAACTTCATGAACATGTTTGTTTACTTATTGATGGTCAAGAGAGATACAGTGAGACCCATCCATATATTTTCTCCTTCTTCATTATTGGAGAGTAACAGAGTGAGACTGCCTTTTTCTTTTCCTCGTCCAGATAATTCCGAAAACTGAAGAAAATGTATGTGATTCCATACAAATAATTCCCCATTCCACCTAACTACAGAATCTAAGTATGATACATACATATAGCTTATATAACCAATAATCACCTTGTTCAAATCAAATACTTGATTAAACATGACTGTTTACATTTCACTATTGAACTATTAAAGACAATTAAATTAATATCATTATAACAATTCATCCCGCGAAATGTGTAAATCCATTCTGAATATGATATATTTATTATTCTTTCATACATCTGCATTTCGTTGTTCACTAATAAATCTGCAATCAAATGTCATACTTCATCATCCTTTTATCATTATGATATAGTCTTAATTTTGATAGATAAGCTCAAGAATCTTTAACACAACTTTGTTCTAAGAATGATTACTTTTCGTTATTTCATTTGAAACCATGGCTTATCAGTATCATGTCTATTATAACACATCCCACAAAGATTAATAATGTGAATCCATCACAAAGCATATGTTCGACATTTTAACACCCATTATTACCTATATACTGTTCACGCATACAAGAGTTAACCAATCACTCAACCTACTGTCATAACAGTAAATTATATTTCCCGACCCATATACCCTAACACAGCTTCTATATTTAACCGTAACATCCACCAACGTCGCTAAGATACCATCCAATGTATCCCTAACAATGTAATCACTCACCATAACTCCGCGAGAGGAGCGTCCCCTTACTAGATATATTTCAGGAATTTAGATGCGGATTTACCTAATATAACTGTTAAGAGACGCCTCCACTTAATGTACAAGAGTCTGTGTTACAAAATAGTCCGCATTGGGTCTTGGAATGTGTAGATGTAGAGTAGAGAGTTTGCAAGTGAAACTGCCGCACACCGCCTAAATGTCAAATAAACTTAATATGTCCTTGAAGACAGCCCTTCATTGTATATACAACGAGCGAAATTTACAGAACTCTACTCTTCATACTCGTGAGTTTTTGAGTTAGTGGGCTATATAGAGATCGTATATAGAGGTAGAGAGTGACTAGAGTGATGATATAGATAGATTGTGATCCCAGGGGCGTAGGCTCTCTGAAGAGAGAGATACAAGCTGAAGCGTGTGTGTGTGGCTCAAAGGAAGGCGCCATTCGCGCACGGCGCGCGCGACTGATAATATATGATTTCGTTACCGCTAGGGGCAAGAACTCTTGTGTACTGAAGTTGACATCACAAACGAAAAGTTAGGAGCGTGGCTTAATTATTATCAAGCTGAAATACTAGATGGACAATATGCGGGCGTTTTTAAGAACTTTCCCTGCTTCGTGGACATTATTGAGGATACAATAAGTACGTGTTTCTTGTTGTGAATGGGTAGCTGGGATATGTGGAAGCACTGAATCATAAAGAATCTAGAATTGACAAGTAGAGTTAAATTATAATTGAGAAGTAAAAAATGTAGTCCGGAAATGTTTGGTTGGTCAAGAAAAATTCGTCTCACGCTCCATTTTTATGAAGTCTGGTTTGCAATGAAGAAATCTGTCAAGACGCAGTTGAAGCGAAAGGAATGTGTTTTAACGCAGCCTTCAGGCGCGCGGTGATTTTTTTTTAACAACGGTCGCATGTATCTGAAGATTACTTGCGAAATATTTGTCATCACTGAGATAAACTGGTACTAAAATTCCATTTATTGGTTTTGACACTCTTTGTATGTGTTGTAATTATATTTTGTTAATGAAAACTGATGCTTAATTATAATCTAACCCATTTATAATTTTCTTGGGAGGTTTTTGTAATTTGGCGAACAAGAGTACTAACGCAATGAGGACATGTTATACTTGAGAGATGGGACTATAAAGGTAATGTGTCTATGCGCCAGATGACCTCTGAAAAACAGCACAAATAATCGTGTTCTTGCTTTTATTTTCTCAGTTTCTTTATTTTTGTATTCATGTTTTAATTTCGAGAAAACTCTTTCTAAAGTACAAAATTTAAAAACGTTTCTGTTATAAAAAACATAAGAATGAGTATATTAGAGATTGTATTTATTATTATTATTATTATTATTAAGTATTATTATTCTTAGCACGCGTTCCTTACTACCCATTGGGTTATCGCACTTACGCTAATTGTGTAAGGTAGGGTGTAGTGCGATGAAAAGGAAGGACCTGCAGTTTAAACGTATAGATCCGAACCTCGCGGTGGAGGCTGGATCCCCACATTCACAAGAAGGTCTTTGTCAGAGGTGAAGAAGGGTGTGGTATCAGATACAGTCTTTGCGGGGCCCGCGGATGAGACCCGGCCGCTCCAGCACAGCAGTCTGACTCCTTATCTAGACCACAGGTTCACCTGAGATGTAAACTACTCTTTTGGCGCACATCATCCCACTAGATGATGATCATACAACCGATCGGGACGCAGTCATCAAAAGATTATTGCCTACAGTTATGACCATGGTAATCAATGCATCATTTGCTTGACTCAATCTCCAGAGGCGGGAAGCGTGCAGAGATGTAAGGAGTGGATGCACTTCACCCTAGCAACTAATTGGTGGGTAGCTTCGTCTCTAAATTCATCTCGCAGATGCATGCGGTACCAATGGCTGGATAAATTACTACGTTAACAATTTTTTTTTTCGGGGACATTCCAGGAAATGAAACTAAAAACGGTTTTGACCGAACAGGATATTCATAACCTTTATTACATAGGTTCAATCTTTGAACAAAGTTGAAGTTATGACCCTAGACATGGAATGTTTTCATAAGACTAGTCATACATCTATTCTAGGCAAACATACGGACCAAGTTTCATTGATTGGAGAAAAACATGCTCATGAACTTCAAAGTACATGGATTTTGGTGGTTGAAAGGCGCAATTCATCACTTACCATTTGGCCCACTATCCAACGATCTGCGGTGCGATGAGTGAAGAGCAGGGTGAAGTAATGTTCATCAAGAATGACCAAATAGATAGAACACAGATAAACAGGTAAGAATAAATCTCAAATGATACCAGACGATGGTTTGGATTGATACATACCGGAGAGCTAAACAACCTAATAATAGAAAAAGACGGAAAAGCACATGGCAAATATAGGAAATTGTAAATCACAGTGAGTAATGAAAAAAGGTATCTCCCGAAGCCAAAGACTGTACTTATTGCCAACAAAGAGCTATTTGGGATCGGAAACATTTGATACAAAATTAGATGAATCAACAATCTTTTTTGCTTCAGAATTAATTTGATGGGATTTATTGTTTCGTGGCCAACTTAAGATAGCTTTGCATCGTCTAACTCAAAATCTAGGCAGCTGTAAGCTTAATACTTACATTAGTTTATTGACAGTGTGTAGTGATACAATTTGACTATTACTGTTCTACGCAAAACAAAAAAGAACGGGTGGCAATGTTTCGATTGACCAGCGTGGGTCCCACATACGCTTACTTTTCCATTTGCAGGAACTTAGACTGCCGCTGATGGGCGATCCCACAAAAAAACTAAAAGGGGGGGGTTTCGATCACGGTTGGAAGACTGACGGTGGTGTTTCCAAAACCGGTTTTTTACACTCTCTTCCAATAAATGGGGTACAATTTATATAAATATAATCTTCTTAGAACCTAAAACCCATTAGCGTAAGTGATCGAAGGGTATAACACAAAAGGGTGGTAGAAATATAAACATTAAGAATGCTTTGAAAGAAATATACTTCTTACTAGCATATCTTATGTGGGGGCATCAAACCTTTTCTGAAATAGACTTAGGAGGAAATATATTTAACATACAAAGAAATAAGTCGTTTTGTACCACTTCCTCTAGCGGGAGCAACTATCTTAATTAAAAATGTAATTATACTGCTTTTTTGCGCTCCAATTTATCATTTGTGGTGAATAAATGTATTTAGTTAACTTGAACTGATCTGATTTTGAAGCTTTGAAAAATACAAATAGTTTCCACAATGTATTTATACTTATTCAACTTGATATTGTTTAATATCTTTAGAAAGATTTAATTTAAAATTTAAGTAGAATTTTAAGTATAAACTGTATTTTATATTTAAAAGTTTTTACTTTTAGAAATAACTATTTACGTTGTTATAAAAAGTTGTTTTTAATAGTTTATTCCTTTTCTATATAGATATTTATTTTTCATATATTGAGGATAATGTATTGTAAGCGTGAACATTTGCACCTTCGAGTTTAATGATGAATATTTCGCATTAAGTATATCTGAAATATAAAAAACATATGGAGATTTATACAATTCTTTTTTGCCCTGATTGGATCCTAAAGTTTGACTGATTTGTGTTCAAAAAGTAATGGATTACTTGAGTATTATTATTGATTTTGACTATAGCCATTCTATAAGGGTAGTTTTATTTAAGTGTATTTTTAAACTACATTTTATTGAGGGTATATAGTTAGTAATTGATTCTGACAAAATAACATCGATAAACTTATTTTTTTGAGTAAAAGTCAAGACACTTCAATTCAACCATTCTAGTTTTTTTTTCCAAAGTTTGCTTGAGGTGTTTGATTAAATATGTTTATAGGGAGTTTTGAACATGCAAATTAGAAAGGAAATTGTTTTTTTTTACTGGGAAAATTTCATTAAAATAATAGTAGTTTAAACAAATAATTTATTTTATAAAGTTGTTTAAGTTGAAAACTCTATTTAATGATTTGGCTTCGAATATACGTTCGTATCTGGCAAAGTTTTACAATAGAGCTAATCCAGACACACAATATGTAATGTTATAATATAGATATTTTATATATATATATATATTTATATTATTTTCATAATTGTACACATTTCATTTATTGTAGTGGCTATATCTGGATATTTTGAAAATTTTAATTTTAAAATAACTAGATTTTACTTTTAGATGATAACTTCTCAGCTAAAGTTTGCTATATGTCTGCCTGCTAATCGACTAAGCATGATTAGCGGAGCATTTTAGAGGTTAGATCCGATCATTTTACATGGAAGAGGAGGATTGGAAAACCCTATAGTAAAACCCACCGCAGTAGACGTTATAATGAGATTCGTAATACTATCTCCCGTCTACTGTTAAGGGTTCCAGTCTTAAAATGAAAGTGATGCCTTGAGTTAGACATCTGCAGACTTGAAGTATGATTTTTGAAATTAATAGTATTTTACACTATTGCTAAATTGATGTCTAATTTACTTTGGATGTGATAATATCCAAATGTTGATTTTGGTACACAGCATATTAATTTAGTAGTTTACTTAAGATAAATTAAAAAAAATAAATCTTTCAAATATATTTAGTGTGTTATTTAAACGATTATTCTGTTAATTGTGTTTTATTGATTTCATTAGAAGATATATTTTTTTTAATAACATACATGTAATATGATGATTCAGTTTAAAAAAATTGAAAAATTTGTAAATATTAGAAGAGAAGTTTTGATCGTAGGTTGTTTGATTTATTCATGGAAAAAACAAAGGTTTTTAGTGCTTAAAACTAATTGTTTTCCAAGGCATCTTAAGTGGAACTTACTATATTTTTTTTTATTTTGTAAATAGTGGGGGAGGCAGAGGTTACACTTAACCTGGCCCCTCCATTTTTAAATTTTAAAGTATTTATTTTACATGATCATACCAAGGAGCTAAATCGGCGCTAACTAGAGTGTGAAAAAAAACTATGTCCTATTTACAATTTTGATTTGAAGGGGTGGGGGTGAGGCGAGGGGTCCAACACATAGTTTGATCTCTATTAAACATTTTTCCTCTTAATCAATTGGCTGCAAAATGCCATACTTGTGTGCAAAAGGATATTGTATTTTGGCCTAAAAATACACAAATTATCGATGTGGGCTACTCTTAAAACTTGGACTCCCTCCACATTTTTTGATCTTGAATATTTTTTTTCGCAAGCTCTTTGTAAGTGCTAAACGCCATTCTTTGGTGCCAAAATATGCGAAGCAGATATTTATTATGGAATAAGAAACCCATCTCTAGTGAGAGGCTACCGCTCAGGCTTGCTCCCCCCATATTTTTAATTTAGATATTTTTCTTGCATAACTTACTAGGTTTTCAAAACGAATATTGGGTTCTAACTGTGCAAATGCAAACTTTAACATTTGTATTGAAAAAAAAACTAATTTTTAAAAAGGGGGTGGAGGGGAGTGGGGGCTACTTTACTTGATCTTGTTCCAACATAAACAATAATAGTCTTTGGGTTAGGAGGAAAAAACTGGATATTTGGGTGAAAGTAGTGCATCATAGCTTCCTAACTGGTGGTATATTTGAAATTTATAATTTTTTTAGGAGGTCGGGGGGGGGGGGGGGGCAACTTTAGTGATCTTTCCAGTAGTGTATCGATTGCAGCGTACCAACTCAGCTGCTAGATCATAACTTGAAAGTGAAATATTATCAATTCATTAGTTAGTGGTATTAGCTTATCTAATTAGTTATTGATGCTCCCATTTTTAGGTGCACTGTTAGCCACACAGCACAAATCTGTATCATATTTCGCTGGTTTGTCTGAGACAAGGAGACTGGGCTTCAAATCCATTGGGTGAATTTAGACTTTTACGTCAACTTCTCCTGCGCCACTCTCTTTCAAACACATATTTTTAGCGAACGTATTAGTTTAGTCTGTTCAGTCTACTTCTTAATTTACTATTAGGTATGAGTTAGTGATAGAGGGATGTTGAAGTCAAGAGATTATTTATTATTCTTATTTATTATTAATAGCATACCGCGTCTTACTACCCGTCTCGGGATATTCGCCACTTACGCTAATATGTAATGGTAGGGTGATGTGAGATGAATGAAGGGACCTTACAGTTTAGGCGTGGGATCCGAGCCACGGGTGGTGGCTGCATTCCCACATGAATTTTAGAGAGAAAGAAGTAACTCCCCATAATTTTCGTGAATGGAGGGTTGTAAAATGTTGGAAACCACTTTTTAGTACCTCCTGGACATATACTTCAAACCCTAATCTCACTGTCATCCGGCATTCTAGTCCACAACATCAGTGTAACGCTTTTAGACCATTCGGGCCATTGAAGCTCGGTTTCATTCTAAATTTAAGTCGCTTTATTTACCTGGTAAGGTTAACAGTCTTACCTTAACGGATTACCATTGGCCTATATTATCAACTAAACCATAGTGGAGTACTGTAGATGGCTAAGATACTGTATAGGCTAAAGGAAGTGTATCAACTGTGTGGCCTGTAGTGGGCTTGAGGGATGCTCGCTATCTTTTGTGTTTACTTGACAGTGCGCGCGCATCTCTCTATCAGTCTTCCTCTCTTCTTCAGGTACATGCGGAACAATGTTACTTCCTCACTCCACCCTTCTTCATCTTTTCCAGTAAGTGTGATCGTATTTGAAATTGTATTATGTGTGTAATACGTGGGCCAACCCTAAAAGTTGTTAAACGTTTCTAGATAATCAATGGAGGGGAGAGGAAAACTTTGTGTATATAGTCAGTTTAATATTTTTTAGACTAGTTTTACTGCGCTCGAGAGTCTTAACACACAAGTATTTAACTGCGCTACTTAGCTAGGCTGAGAAAGTGTTACCATTTGTCATTGCAGGTGAGTGGGAGTTTTTTCTAAAAATTAAATAAAAAGCTCTCTCAAACACGACGACCGGATTAGAACCAGTTCACGGGCACAGTCTTGTCTTTCAAGTGCGAAGTGAGGACTTAGACCATGTATCACCGAGAACGAGGCTTGCAAGTTAATAACATTTTATTTAAATAAAAATCTTTTCGTATGTTTCACCACCCATTATTTTGGGTTATAAGTTTTTAAGGTTTTAAGGGAACTAAAGTCTATTCTGGGTTAACATTGAAGCCCATTATTTAAAATTAAAAAGTGGAGGGATACTCTACAAGTTAAAATGGAAGTTCCGGAGGAAGCTAGCGATTAAGGTAACTAACCTTCCAAGGTGATGTTGAATCGGTCATCCAACAAACCCAAATAAGCGTATGGCTAGTGGTGAGTTTCCATTGAAAACATCTCACACCTTGTATCTACCCAAAATCCCATTTACCCCACCATTTACTGGAAGCTAGACCCTCATTGTTGCTCGAACGGCTAGGGCCCGTGAAATCATCCATTAACATTACCATATTCAGAGAGTTTCGATCGAGTCACGCTTAGTGTGACATTGCTTGGGGATGGTACCTCATTATTCAAGTGACATACACTCGTCATACTGATTATTGGCCGTAAACACCAACAAAGGGGGAGGTGGGGGGGGATGTGTTATACTGTATTACTATTATAATTTCCTACTTGTCAATGTCTGCATTTGGGAACTGTATGATAGGCAACCTCTTTATTAGAATATATGTTGGTTTCTTAAAACTAAAAATATAATGTTGAAGACTTTAAGGTCTAGCCTTAAAATATATTTTATATATGCATTTATATACTAACCAACATCGTGAGTAATTTTTTTAAATATGTGTAATTTAGAAATTGACGTAAACATTTTAAGCTAGCGTTAATTTGTAAATTTATTATTTGCAAAAGATATAGGACAAGTTTTGGAAGTACAAGTAATTTTTTGTAATTACGCGCCAAGTTAGTTAATTTCAATATCCGTTTCCCATGAAAAATTTAAGAAAAAAAAAAATTTATATATTAACTTATGTAATTAATAAGTTTTATCTGAGTTAGCAGACTTTACATTGATTCTAAGCCACCATTTTTACAATATGTACTTAACCTAATACTGTTATATAAGTTAAATAAACGTTTTTTATACATTTTATTATCTCAAAGTTCACGTTAAAGAACGTTCATAAACGTTAAGCTAGAAAGTCAAACGTTCTCCTACGATTTCAACTTGTGAAAACGTGGTGCCGTCTGGAGAATGACTTATTAGGGTCAAGTATTGGGAATTTAAGCTACAGGACCGGTTTTTTGGAAGATTTTTATCTGCAAAAAACATTTTGTTGGGAAAATAAATAAACTATTGGCTCTGTAGAAACATTGAGCTTAATTTTTTCTCAGGTTGGAATATCTGTAATGAGCATAGCTGCATTAGTGAGAAAAATTGTAAACGGAAGTAAAATGAATTTATTTCAGGACACCATAAAAATGTCTTCAGAAATGTCAATATAACCGTGTGAAGAAAATTACAACTATGTTCTACTAGTGAAATATTTGAAATTATTTTTATCAAAAAAAATTTATATAAAAAACTGCAAAATATGGCCATTAGCTTGCATTACATACAACGATTCTAATCTTAATACTAAAATTTGGAATTATTGTCAGATTACCACAGGATCGTATTCCGATGCTCTTATCACGTATGTAGAAAAATTACATCCGAAACATGGCGGATAAAAATGGAACTTAGGTGTAGTTAATAATTATTATGCAAATTAGACAATGTGATATTAGGACTAATGTACGTTTCTATTATAATTAATTTTCAAATTCTAAGTGGAATTATTTATGAATATAGCGATTTATTAATTTTATTGGATCGAGGATTACTCTCTGTGTGTATTGGTCTGAATTGGATAGACCTCTGATTATTAATCGAATGCTGTGAAATGACCCTCAACTCACCTTTTTTACAAAAAACGTTCTTCAAAGGGAAGAAATATGATTGTGAACTCATGACTATATTTAGAAATCAGCTTGGTCTGTTTTAGTGTTTCTACTTCTCTGTTTATGATCAAAGGACGGAGTGGAGTCTATTATGGTTAGTTACTGCGATTGATACAAAGTTTTATGACGCAAGCGAATTGGTTTTATTTGATTACAAAGGGTGAGGAAAAAAGGGGTGTATGCTTCTGATGGTAATTGGACAAATGATTGATACATTTTTAGTAAACAGCAAACCCAAGTAAAAGTGAAACAAAGACTGGTGACTAACAAAGCAACGTTATTCAACGTTGTGAATCTAATACTAAATGTGGAATAAGTTTTAAAAAAGAGTGTTATTATCAGCCGCAGTGTATGTGGTGGTGAATGCCTACCTTCATCTGGGCAGACCAGTGATGATTTTCTAGAAAGATACACTAACAGTGGGATTCACACACAGTAGATTCCCAGCATGAGTGAATCTTCTTAAATTGTATTACTCATTCTGAACAAAAACATTGCATTATTTACCATTGGAGTATTAAACAAAAACTATATTTTGTAACCCACCTCGGTGTCGTAGTGTTGAGCTTCGACTGTGAGGACGGAGAGATTCGAGGTTCGAATCTCGGTCTCGGTGTGAACTGGTGGTGGTTTTTCTAAATGATTTTTCACTCTCCCTCCACGCAAAGTGCGGGCTCACTTTCTAATTCACCTTCCCAATTCTAATCCATTAGGTATTTAGTACTTAAAAGCGTAATAACCCCTAACGGTTAGTAAGACGCGTGTGCCTAAATATTATATGATTCATATTATTTTCTAAATTATAAAATCCATTCGTAAATTAAAATTAACACCCAGTCGCGAAATCGACCCCTGGACCTTGGCATGGACAGGTCAATGCCACGTCACGTTTATGAGGGTCATTCTTCACTCCTATTTTGAGAAGGAGGTCTGTGTTGCAAGTGTTGGAAAATATTCTTTTAACAATGTCTGCATTGTTACTAAAACCTCCGATGACTGTGTTCGCCTTTTTGGCCTATGATTGAAGAATAGCTCTAAAACAGACAAATATCCGGTGATAGATTATTCATGCCACTAACCAAGGTTCCCTGGTTACTTCTCTGTGCACTGTGTAATTTTTCTATTTACGATAAGAAATGGTGCGGAGAATCAAGTTCATAGTTATAAAACATTATAGTAACAAAAAGCATTATATAATCCTACATAGAGGTAAGTTTAAATGACGATGTTTAGGAATGATCCTAGTCAATGTTATTTATCAATTACAAATAACGGTGGTGTCAATTTTCAGGGGTTAACTAATTTTATTAATTAATCTTAAAAGAAAGGTCTAGGTCTCAAAATACTATTCTTATGTTTATTGAAATTTTGAAAATATTGAGGAGTACCAAAATTCAATATTACTTGGGTCTTATTATCTACTTGGAAAATAATTTGGTACGATCATAATAATTATCCTAATCATATAGAGCTCATATATCATATACAAATTTAATTGATACGATAAAAATTTCAAAAACTCTCCAATTTTATAATAAATATTTTGAAACTCTGGTTATAATTTTTGTTATATGGGGATGTTGTCATAGTTAATTTCAAGAACACTATAAGTGACTAATTTTGATTGCTGAGTAAAATTGTTAAATGAATATACTTTTATTTAAGCTACAATGAAGATAATTTTAATTTTAAACATAAAATGAAGATAATTATATTCTTTAAGCATAAAAATTAAGATAATTTTATATTATAAGATAAATTATTTAAATATTAGCCTACGTCTTCAACATAGTACAAGAATGTAATTTACTTTGAGTAGAATTTTAATTATATTAAATCTTGTGAACTTGGAATTTAATATTTATTATTTAATATCTAGATTACATCTTGAAATAGTTCAATTACAAGATATAAAATGTATTTTAACTTTGTATTTAGCGAACATGAGAATATAAAATTTGGAATGAGATATAATACTTACTGAAAGATTGTAAATACTTAAAATTGTTTTATTTTGAGTTGATTTGTTTTACCCTTATACAATAATTATATTAAGGTTATCTATAAGAATTTTTGAAGTGTTTAATATTCTAGAGTTATTGGTATCATGTGGTAATGTATTTTTTTGTTAGGTGTTGGAACTTGACTGGCGTTACATTTGCATGGTAATCTGTAATATGAGAGTTATTAAGAGCCCAGAGGTATATATTGGTGGAGGGTGGTTCTATTTTTATAAGTGTAAACAAAGTTTACACTATAAAATATTTGTGTGTGTTCTGATCTTAGTAATTAAATTTCATTTCATTCTGTTATTCTTTCAAATGTTCTTCCCAAGCTGTTAGTAGGTAATTTAAATGTTGTTCTAATGTGAAAGTAAGTAGTGGTAGGATAGGTCTGCCTGATAGAACATAAAAATGAAAAAGTAGAGTTTATATTTCCACCCATATGCATATTGTTTACCACAGGTGCAGAACTAACATAATTTTCAATGCACTTAATAAAATTATTATTATTAGCTAAAACAAGAACGGTTTCTAACAGACCTGTGGAAAAATCTGTTCAAACCGGATAAATGGTTCTTCTCTAGGTGAAAAGCGATTATTTTTATCATCGTTGCTGCCCTTGAAAGTCCCTAAATATCAATCATATTCAGTATTAAACTCTACGTTCCAATGCTGCAAAGATTCAACATCAAGCTCTTTGTCCAAATGCGCCAAGGCTCAACATCAAGCTTTCGTCCAATGCTGCCAGGATAAAAAACATCAGCGTGTCGCCAATTTGCTGCATTGGATCATCGATCAAGCTCTTTCGTCAATCATGCAAGCTCAACTCACGCTTTCGTCAAAACTGCAAGGATCACATCCAGCTCTTTGTCAGTTCTGCAAGTCAACATCAAGTCTTCGTAATGCTGCAAGGGTTCAACATCGACTCTTCGTCATGCTGCAAGTCATCGTCAAGCTATTCGTACTGCTGAAGGATCAAATCAGCTCTTTCGTCCAATGCTGCAGATGGATCAACTTCAAGCTCTTGTCAATGCTTCAAGG
The DNA here is from genome assembly GCA_039000515.1 of Timema cristinae. NCBI lineage: Eukaryota > Metazoa > Arthropoda > Insecta > Phasmatodea > Timematidae > Timema > Timema cristinae. The sequence continues at coordinate 22,486 of JBCFYV010006783.1, read as the reverse complement.
ATCAACACTCAAGATCTTCGTCGTATGTGACAAGGATCAACATTCAAGTCTTCGTCCAATCATGCAAGGTCAACATCAAGTTCTTCGTTTCCAATTCTGCAAGGATAACATCAGTCCATTTGTCCAGTTCTGCAAAGGATTCAACATCAGTCTTGTCCAATGCTGCAAGGATCAACATCGAGGTCTTCGGCCAATGCTGCAGGATCAATCAAGTCTTGTCCCATGCTGCAAGGATCAACATCAAGTCTTTCGTCCAATGTCTTCAAGGATCGAACATCAAGTCTCTGTCGTCCATATCTCTGCAAGAATTCAACCATCAAGCGCTTCGTCTTATGCGCAAGGTATCAACATCGAGCTCTCGTCCAATGTTGTAAGGATCACATCAAGCTCTTCTCTTGATCGTCCAATCCTGCAAGAATCAACATCAAGCACTCTTTGTTCCACATCATGCAAGGATCATCATCAATTCTTCGTACAATGCTGCAAGGATCAACAATCAAGCTTTCACTCCAATGCTGCAAGGATTAACAGTCAGCTTTTCGTCCATATGCTGCAACGGATCAACGCGAGCTTCTTCGTCAATGCTGCTAAGGCTCACATAAGCTCTAAGTTCAATGCTGCACGGATCATATCAACACTGAACATAATCTAAAGCTTATTTTAAACATCGCGAGAAAACAACTTGTGAGGCGTGGTGGATGTAAACGTAGACTATTGATTGTATCTTAATGGTTCAGCTGTTTTGGACAAACAAATTCCAGTTTCAGGAAATCAACAATGATGTTGGTGGTTTATAATAACTAGACAGTAAGTTTACATTTTATGAAAGTTATTTAAGGTACTGTCACTGACTTCGAATCAGCATTGCGTGAGGCTGTAGAGGAAGGAAAGAAAATTATGACTATTAAGCTTATACTCGTTGTCCAATGTGTTGTTCTGGTTTTACTAACACTGATAACGTTGGACGGCTATCTGTCCTAGCTCTCTATTTATCTGAACGCTCAACAAACTCATTGTGTCGAAGGAGTGATATATGTTCGGCAAGGCTGAAGTGAGGCAGTTAATGAGCATTTTGGCATGGAACTCATATTTTCTTGTCGTAGATATAATCTGCTTTGATACCACTGAATAGGGAGGCACACGAAAGGGGATCACGATTGTTCTAGTGGGTTCATCACTGCCAAAGACTAAAGAGTGAATTAATTTATTCCTTTACTTGTGGAGCCACTGCTCGGAATATCATCGGGAGATTTATAATTTATAATACTCCCCGTGTTTTTCTATCATGTCTTGCCCTTAGTCAATTGGTTAGATGGGACACCTTTCACGAGCCTTTGGTGTGCTTAAATGTCCAGTCAAATTACATATTAGATTATCACATTCACGTTAAATTAACATTAACAAAAAAATCATACTTGGGATTAAAAAACCCTAAAGAGGACACATTTCAAACGTTCCATGGAAAAATAACAAATGTGTAAGGTTAATTAGTAATTACACCATTAAACCAATTTAACGCCAATTGTATTCTAGTATATTAATCTTATTCCAAAACTCCTAATTTTTTGCTACATATAAAGTTAATATACTTATTAAAACCTTTTTTGCAATGTTTAAGATGCGACGAAGGTTAAGTAATCAGATATGATTTTCAATATAAGCCATAAATTGAATTATTAATTCCTTTTCTTTAATAAGTCTAATTATTCCCTATATTTGTGTAGAGGCACACTCGCACGTAGTATCGGAAAAACTATACTATAGTTTCAATTATAAATTTTCATTATATTTTGTACTAGATAATATGGGAATTGAAAATTAATTTGCATAATGTTGTAAATATAATTTTAAAAGTGGTGAAACCATTTACTGAAAGTGGACATTACATCTCTCTAGTTCTACTTATTGACACTGCTCATACAATATCAAATAGCCGCAGTTGCAATACTACTTTAATCGCCATTCTGCTTCAGTATACATAGCTAGTAGCATCCGATGGTATGCAAATATTTCGGACCATTTTGTAATATTGCCGTGTGGAACTAACGACGCATTGACAGAAAATACATGTTAGAAATTATGAAAAGTGTCATTAGTAGAGGACTGAAAAACGTATATAAATGACGTTGCACAAAACTACATTGTTCCTTTCGTTAGAAATTAAAACAAGACTCTCTGTACGTATTATATTTGATATATTATATTATATTTATTAAATATAACTTAAAAGATAGGTTAATAATATTTTATGTAATGATAAGCTTAACATTATTGTTCAAAATGTAATTTTTTTCGGTAAATTTCTTTTATTAGATGTAATGTTTGTCGTCACCAAATATGGAGTTTTGTTTTTATTTCCAATCCAAAATAGAATAGTGTTCGGAGTAAGGTTCTATTATATATTGTTTTGAAATGAATGTTTCTTCACATGTTGAATGAATCATTTTTGCATGGGAGTGTAAAGTGTGTGAGTTTTTTTGTGTCATTAACAGAAGAGATTCATATGAGGGACATGGACTCTTATATTGCCAAAACATGGGCTTTTACCGTGAATTGTATAGAATGGTGTTGCTGATAGCTTCCGTTATGGGAAAAATTGTTGATTTATGAAATACCAATGCGGAAACACTACAAGCTTATCTACATTTTTTACGTGGGGGTTAAAATGTGTTCATTAAACTGGCATTATCTTTGAAAAATTATGTTTCTCTTTTTCAATAATTGTCATCTTTTTCTGCCAATGCAAACGGGAATTGTAGCTATAGTGATAATCGATTTTATTAAATAGGATGGGTACGGAATCCGCATGGAATTTCTCCGCTCTTTTGTTGGAATATGGAGATATGTTACCCAAAAACTCGTAATATATGTGAAAAGAAATAATATTACACTAGCAAACCCAAGAATAAATTGCGACTTAATTATGTAAACTTTTTCTCTAGTCCAGTTTAAAATTTTTTATTACTTTTGTTTTTAATGAATTAATGTCCTCGTTGGTATGTTTGGACGAAAAGAGATCAAGTTGGGTCCACAAGGGTCCGATTTATAGTTTAAAATTTCGACTTCCAGGTAAAATTTCAACATTTTATTAGTGTGTTGCATTTCATGTTATCGCATTGATATTAAAATCCTATTTTAAAAAATTTTGAACAATTAAAGCAGATATTAACTTTGAATCTAAATTGGAGATAGGAGTATTAGTGAGATCAAACATATTCAACTAAGAGGTTTAAGGAAAACAACATAAACTGATAGAGACTTACTTGATATTTATTACTTGATTGCATTGGAGTATTAGTGTGAGTTTTAAAAATAAAGATGTATTTTTCTAACTATAAGCTCACAAAATAATTTTGTATCAATATATATTCCACTCCTCAGAAACTGTTTGGGTTTATAAAAAAAAATATCATTATAAAGTTTTTTAATTTAATTAGTAGCGCCTACTACAATTTTGCGATGATAAGTTATTTAGTATCTCAAATAGTGTTCGGATATACGGACTAGTTTCTGCTTCTGTAAAGTTTCCGCAAAATTAAATTTTTATAGTAGATTATATCTAATCATCCAGTTTATTTATATTTAAAATCAAACACCTAGATACGATTGTTTTAATCAAAATCATTAAAGTCGGATTTTGAGGAAAATCGATTTTATAGCCTTTTCGACCTTCTTAAACTAACTATTAATTTTAAGGCTTAAACAGACACATAGACAGAGTAATTGCAAAGACCACTTTTTGGGTTTTGGGGGTCTTGAGATGACGACATGCATCAACATTATTAAGGTTTGGAATTTCTAGTTTGCGGTTTTCGCAATTACTTTTTTTCTTTTGTGTTCGAGAAAAGTTTATATTATCTTTAAGTGTTAGCTTGAAAGTTATTGGTTATACAAAATAGGCTTATTATAAAATATTTGTATATAAAGATACATACATTAATTGTAAAGATTAGTAAATTTCATATATCTTAAAGCTTAGAAGATATAGACAAATATATAATTTACGCTTAGACGGAGCTTCAATTAATTTTGCAATTATGAGGAGAATCTTTTTGTTTGGATTATTATTAATGTTTAGAAATAAAATTTAATAAAATCGATTAAAGCGATTTTGAGAAAATCGACTTTTTTTCTTTTGTTCTTTCAGTAAAATACCCCGTTTTAGGGTTATATATCTAATCTCCTACAAAACTCTCAGGGAACCCTATGAAAACCATGATACGAGTTTTAGCTTTAGGCTTAGTTGGAAGTACAGAACAGACAGACAGAGGAAAGTAAACAAACCAACTTTTTTGGATTCGGTGTGGTCATGAAACGTATGATTCTCAAACTTGAGTTCCCATTTTTTTGACGATCACATACTTTCTTACTGTAAAGATAGCGATGAAGTAAATATATATAATATACTTTAGAAGAAAATATCATGAAATTCCCGTAAATATTATATTGGAAAGGTTTATAAGAATATAACGTTCCGTAGAGAGGTTCCCGCTGTGTAGATATTAAAAATTAAATAAACAAAATTGATGATTTCACTCAAAAATTTTTGCTGTGAGGTAGTCGTTGAACTGTGAGTTGATCCAAAACTCATCAAAAGTCCAATGAATTGTCATTGAACAGGTCTATCAATGGTTATAAATGTCGTCGCGTCTCTAATTTTGGTCCATTTCGATGAATACATGAAAGATTATTTAAAAAACATAATTGTTAAAATCTCTCAGTTTTTTGTTGCAACTGAAAATAATGTGTGTCATTTTACCTCAAGACGCAAGTTGCGATCTTTTTTACATTCCCGCTCTTGTCATTTCTCGTAGAGGCACCAAATATCTTGCAGATTTAAGTTCGGAATTTGAAATAATATGTTATAAATCCTGTGAATTAAATAGATCAAAAAGCATTATCTTGGGTCGAAGTAAGAATAATTAAGAAGCTGAGTAAAAATTTGTAATATTTATTATAAATGGATGATAATTGAAATTTGCGAGAGCCTTGGAGTTTGACTATGTGAATGTTGTACGAACAACTCAAATTCTTCTTGTTACTTTCTCACTATCTTACAGTGGAGAATGTATTGTGACGTCAAAATAATGAACTCGAGAAATTGATGAATTTCGATGTTTTGGGACCCCCGATATCCGAAAAAGTTACTTTTGAATCTTTCGTTGCTGTCTGTCTGTAACTCCAACTAGGAGCCTAATTACTTTACCGCTTCGGGCTAAAAAACTTGATACTAGGGTTTTCATACGATTGCCCGGGGGTTTTTGAATTGGATCTTTAAACCTAAATTTGGGGGTGTTAACTGAAAAAAAAGGGCGCGGCGCTCAACGATTTTGATTAAAATTTCTATTTTTAAACATGTATAAATATTCCAAACCTAAGTATTATCTCTCAATTTCGGAAAATGAATTTAAGGGCTCTGGAATGAAAACGTAAATAATATTTGGCTTTTTTATATCTCGAATCTATTGGGGAAATGAAATTACATTATCATTACACACTATGTAGATCTATATTATTAATTCAAATAATTTTATAAGAAGCATAATTTTATAAAACCATATCACTTTCAAGCTATACGAAAATAAATAAATATTCTATGATATAATATACAGAATATATATATTTATTTTTTTTTTAACTTTTTCGAATACACTAAAAGTTAGTATTGCTAAATACAGTAAAAAAAGTAACCTTTAATGTGATGGCTGCGTCGACGTCTCATGACCCCCCGAAACTAAGAAGTGGTCTTTGAAGGGGCTGTCTGTATGTATGCTTAAACGTCTAAAAATTTAGAGTAGTCTTAAAAGAACTGGTGTATAAATAAATAGATTCGCTCATATGGTCTACGATTTTTATTAACATTGTATCTATGCGTTGATTTTACAGATTATAATTAAACTGAGTATTTTACTTTTACCCTGAAATTAATTTAAGTACTTTACAGGAGTGAAATTTTAGTATCCTCCGCACTATTGAGAACTATATAATTATCATGCAAATTGCAGTATTATTTACAATAAAAACTGGTTTATAGAGATGAACGGTTTATAAAAACCAGCAGTCTCTGTTATACAGGCAAATAATATAATAAATTTGTGAGCTTTAGTTGTTAAGTATACTACTTGCGTTTAAAGGATAGAAGTTCTTTATTTCACAAACGTAGATGTTAATAATGGTTAGGTGTTCTTCAGTCACAACATTAAATCATAAAACAATTTTACCATAAATCCTTTAAAACTTTTAAATATAGTATCCACTACAAAATTACATTTTACCCATAAATTTTAAAAGCTAACATAAATTTGTTTTGACATAATAAATAATTACATCTCAATTATTTAATAAAATATCATGACGATACCTCTGTATAATATTATATAAATGAGTACGCGAATAAAAATTCAATGTGCTATATAAATTATTTTATAATATTATTTAGGCTACTTACAATGAGTTTTGTCTTTATTTATTTTTATTATTAGTCGTCCAATATATTCGTTTATATTATTTGGATTATTTGTTTCGAGAATATTGCCAGTTTAAACAGAAATAGAAAGAGAGAGAACGCCACCCTCCGCTCAGACGTAGGTTGTTATTCTTATTTCCAATCACATGTATGTAATATAAGCCGCAGACAAGTAGGTTGGACCAGAAATGGTGTGCAGTAAGAATGTAAGGGCCAGCAAGACAAGTATGGTTGTACCGAATGGTGTCTGTAAGAAATTAGCAGGCCAGCGCTAATCTGTATAAGTTTTTTTTCGTTATAATAATAGGCCTTATTGTAGATAGTACGGGCTAGATATATTTATACGGGTTATTCTCTGATAAATAAGATGTTAACTTTATCGTACAGAAAAACGTCTGGTATTGAAACACTTGTATTCTATGCAACCACAGGTTACACTGCTATCTAGACCGAGTCATAACCATTTTTGGGGTGATATGAATTAAATTACCCATCGATATATATAATTTATTTATACTTCAAAAGTAACATTTTTAAGTTTAGGCTACTTTTTTAACCCGCTATCTTATACTTGTCATGCAAAGTCATCTATGGATCAGAAGGATCAATTTTGAGGGAAATGTACATTATTTGGCATGAAATCATTGGGTATCTTACCCTTTTCAAAACTGCCGCTCAGGACCACAACCAGTATTTGATCCTCTGACCTTTCGTCAACAGAAATTTAATCTAACGATCTTGATATTTAGTCCTTAATGCTCACCCGTTGTTCTTTTTAGATATTGAATCTGTGTTTATAGGTTTAGTTTTGTCTTTGTTTCACATGTCATTGTTAGATTTTATTGTTTTTAATTGGTTAAACTCGACAAATGAATTAATGTATTTATAAATTCAAGGTAATAATGTTCTTATAGATTAATAACTCACTTCTCTTATTTTCCGCAGCTTTTACAAACTATTTATTAATAAGACGAGTTTTGTTTCATTTATATGAAAATATTAGCCGATGCATACTTCTCTGCACAAAACTGAATCTCCCTTAGCACACGAGAATTCTATGAGTCAGAGCAAAGGCGTACAATTTCTTCCAGGAAACCAAATTTTCAATCTCTTTTAGGGATATTTTACATGCCGCAATACAACATGGGACCGTGGCTTTAATTCCTCGAAGGCAAATGTGCTAGAAATGTTATCGCTAAGAAAAAATCCGTCGAACTTAGTTGGGTTTCGAACCCTAACGATGGAATTGGAGTGAGCACTTTACTCCTAAGACCAAGGAGGTTGATTAGTTTTTCTCTTGGTAAGATATGTTATTTCTTTATAAAACGTCTCTTGGATTTTGTTGAAAATCCATTTTTATTATTTTGCTGTTTTAATTACATGAGCCCTCTTCTTAGGAGTGGATCTATGAAATCCAATAGTAAACATTTAAAACAGGCTGAATGTAATATAATAAGGAGGAATAAAAATAACTTCATCAAAACGGGAATTAAAAAACGCTTAGAAGCCTTTTAAAGAAGAAAATGAGCTCTCAACCGTTTTCAAAAGAAACCCCTCCTATTACACGATCCGTAGCTTTGAAAAACATCATAAACCACTCGCAACCATATACAGTCTGACCTTTCTTCAAAACTGTACTTTGACTCATCTCATAATTACGGGTCTTCTTCATATCCTCATTAAGTTGCTCTTTTCGTCTGTCTCTATGACACACTTCTTTATTTGTTTTATTCATTTTTGGTTCAACAAATTAGGTGTATGTATATATACATGGTTTCCGCACATTCTATCCAAGCAAATGTGGTATTTTTTTTTTTAACCTTTTTTTTTTTTTTCCATTTTGGGGTTTTAAAAACAAAAATTTATTTTTTTTAAAAAAAAATTCTCTATGAACCCTTAAACACGTTAGCGTGTTGCTCATATATATGTGTATAATCCATACAGGGTATTCATAAGTCAAAATAACTGACTCACTGCTGATTTGCCCTTTTTTTGCACGGGGAAATAATTTTTATGTAGGCTTCTTTCCTTTTAATGAATTGTATACATTTAAGAAAAGTATATAAAAAGTTAGAATGAAAAGTAGAAAAATAGCCATATAATTATTATTTTTCTAAATATTAAGTTTTGATTGGTTTTATAATTGCGCGATGTAAACCGTGACAAATAGGTAGGTTGACTAAAGATGTCTAGATATTGATGTAATCTAAAAATATTTTGCTTTGAAAGCGATAATAATAGAAGTGGAAACGATGAATTATAAGACAAAGTAATAAATAAAGAAAGAGGCCTAAAAATGTCAAAAAACCCGTGTACAATAAAATAATGGAATCTAAGAAGATACGGTTTTGTGTAATTTCTGCCGCATATACTACTACACCTAGAGATTGGTTTTAATTATTTGTGTGAAATTTTAAGACACCTTAAAGTTTGGAAACATTTTCCAATATGTCTTATTCTCTGGGGTGGTCTTTGACATTATATGCAGTTATTATAGAAATGTTGTACCGCAACAAAATGTTTATGTTTTCTAGAGCTTAGGAACTTAATCTTCCCTTCAATTCACCGACTTTTGTTTAAATTAAATAAATTAAGACTCTTTTGATTCGTTTAAGTTGTCCATCTACATGTAATTAATACTAGTTTTTATACACACACGGAAAGTGTTCTAGGATTAGGTTTGAAAAGGGACGCATTCCTTTCCGATTTACGATCATTATTTTAAATTAAATTTGTTTTCAATGTTTTTCGGGTGTATCTTATACTGCTTGACAAATTCAATATTTTATTAAAATAAGAGCTATAGTTGTTTTTATATAAGTTTACGAACAGTTTGAACATCGACTCATGTCACTGACCTCTCAGAAATTTAATAGCTTTACGAATTAGTTAATCCACTATATAGCGCGTCTTATATTATGTATTTGTGAATCTACAACAGCTCACACTTGGATTTTGGGACTGGAATTACTCTAAGACGGGGCTGTAGTAGGACCAAACCTACGATGGTTTACCTCTTACGTTCAGGAACGTATTGTGGCGAGCCACACGTTACTTGTCAGGAAACTCTCTACGGTATTTTGGTGGTTATCACCGTCTGATAGTTGACGCTCACTTTTGGAGCGCTCTTTGGATGCTGTTTTGATGTATGCACGGTGATCGGCTCAAGTCAGGATTGGCCGTGTACTGTACCCTATAGATGAATTACACTTGATGAACGTTGTAGGTCGATGTTTGCATTCGCTACAACTTCCGAAGGTACTTTACAGTGCTGCACGTTGTGGCCAGTTCCCTTTATTTTGACAAGGAGTCGAACCGACATTTTTAAGGTTCCAGTCTGGTTATGTTTATGGCACAATAAGGTTACATTATTTTTGGGTTTCCTGATTAGTGTTTCCGGTTCTTAAATTTTTCCAAAAAAAACAATAGCACAGCATCTTTCTATCAATACGGCCTAGTCAAGTACTAATTTCGTTGATGTATTTTTGAATGCAATGAGGAAGGTGTATATTTTATATTGAGCAGTTTCGGATTTTTTAAATTAGCGTTTTTAAGCTTCCAGTTCCGAATCCTGGTTACAGGCTAATAAATGTTGAACCTTATACCTACCCAAAAACCTTAATTATAAGGTTCAAAATACAAACCTAATATAAAATATACAACAAAAGGTGGATTTAGAAGTGCGTTTTGTGGGTCCATGAGTTACTAGAAGATTCTGGGGTATGTAAAACTATACCAGAACACGCATGATCGATTGCGGAACCTGCACCCTACAGTCACCTCAATAACAAAAAAAATGTCTCCTAAAAACATTTACCTTCACAAAAAGCCTTAGATGTTTGGGGTCAGTATTAAACCTAAGGATATGTAAGTGAAAGAGATATTGCGTTAAAAGGTGAAGTCATTGAATTGAAAATGATCATTATTATTTCATATAATATGAAACCATAAATAAAACAGGGACATATCTCTCTAAGACATATAGAAAGGTCGTGATCCCATACGCAAAGTTCATTTGTAGAATGGCCAAAATATTATACATGATTACCTTATTAAATTTACGTTAAAAACATATCGTAGTTAAATACGTAATGTAATGTCAAGAAAAAGTACAATACAATTTTTTTTTTATATTTAAATCTCTTGAAAATTCTTTTTTTCCTACTATGAAATATAAATCGATATATAATTGCTTACAGCTCTCAAACACGATTAATATCGTTATAAATAAGATGCTTACATTGCTTACCTAAATAGATAATTTCAAAATTGTTATTATGATTCTTAACTTGCTTTGTACACCATTTAGTTATACTAGTAATAACTTTTTTTATAAATCAAAATAAATATGGTGATTTCCAATAATCTTATTATTAGTCGCTAATAGCGACAATAAAAACTAAGTTAATATAGAGTTTTCAATAATTCTTTCGTTGTGCTATCAGTGTTTCAACTCCATAACTATTTTATAGTATTGAACCCAAGTTTTAACCCTAAGACAAAATATAAGGTCTAAAATAGGTTCCAGGGACGTAAAATTTTGACAAGCTAACTTTTGTTGATATTCTTCTACAAAATTCGTTAATTTTTAGTGTACAAAAAGGACTTAGATATTCAAGATTTATGAAGTCAATCGACGTTGAGCTTTTTCTAACGACAGTGTCTTTATTAATTTTGGTTTTATAAAACTGAACAATTAAAAGAATTATTTTAGGTCAAAAGAATTTAAAAGAAAGAAAATAATAAATAATTATTTGTCGACAGGAGAATTTTGATTACATTGTATTTCCTTATCTCTGAAGCTTATCTTCGCCTGTATTACCGAGCCAGTCCAAGAGTCAAGATGTATTTTTGGCAACTAGCTCAATGAAATAGAAGAGGGGATCCCAGAGGATATGGAGGGTCACAAAAGAAAGTAAAAACAGGGGAGGGATCTACCACGCAACATAGGCTTCACACTTTCTAGGAATATGAGAGAAATTAACTGGGACATGGTGAAGAGTCTCTTTCTTTCTCGGAAGGTCTTTGGCCTGGGTATCTTGTGTTGAATACATGGTCTGGCACAGCCTCAGTATGTCTCGTATATTGTTTTCGTGGCCGGGCGTGTTAGTTTGTGGCCGAGGAGTTATAGAGTCCGTAGCTTGGGTCTAACAGCAGTCGGTGTCCGAGAGTAGTAATGGGTAAGTCGCTATGGGTTTTATTCAATTAGTCATTTGGTCTTGAGTTTAATGCTACATAATTATTTGTTTATGGTTACGGTTTGATACGGTTCGCCGCTCTTTTTAAGTTCATAGTTACTTAAAATAACTACGTAGAACCAAGAAAACTATCTTGTTTTTAAAGTAGGGAATTTTTATGTTTTAATTAAATACTCGATTTATTATGTGTTGGATTAAATCTGTGTGATATTTCATAAGTAAACACGAGCTAACATTTTGAAAATTTTTAATCATCGTTACTATAGACTAGTGTTGATTTGTGAGAAAAATAATTTTTGAATTTTTAGCTGAAATAAACCATTAATTTCTCTTTGCACTTTAATTCGATATTTATCCTGATGAGCTCAAATAGAAGAAGCCTCACCGATTTATAAATTTTTGAGCATATTTCTACTTTCCTCTACGAAATATAAGGTAATGAATAATACTAAAACGTTTAGTCATAAATGATCTAAAAAATATAAAACTCTACATGGCACATCAGTTCAAATGACTAGATGATAATAAGAAAATACCAATAAACTGTCATTTGTTTTATATTATAAGTAGTAGAGATTAGTTATTTTAATTTAGTGTCTTGTATTTGAAGAAATTGCATTCCTCAAGCAAGCTCTAGCTAGTAAATCTTTTAATTTATCAAATGATTTTACAAACATTCCATGGTTTCGTCTACCGAAATCTAACTATTGATACATTTTTTTTATTTTGCCTTTTAATGTAAGGGTTACCATCCATGTCTGTACTAACAGGGAAAATAAGTATCATTTGTAATGTTTAATCCCTGTTCTAATTAATTTCGTATGCTTTAGAAATAGTTAGTTCGTTGGTGATGGTGTGTATATAGCGCAAATATTTTTTTTAAAGTTCCGTTCTAACATTAGGAAAATCACAACTATACACATTTTGAATGATGCCTCCTGAATAATTAGGTAAATATTTTTCGAAATTTTTGATGAGGACATTGGGGGCGATCTATAGTCCAATTCTTTTAAAAATTATTGCCAAGTTTACTTATGAAATCGAATTTGTATGGTCTTGTATGTCTGCTGTATTCATAGTATCTGTTACCAGTAAAATTAGAAAAATATAGGACTAAAGAGAAAACTATTTATTTAGATCTTAAAGGCCTAACACTTTTAGAAAAAAGTAACTATCTTTATAATAATGGCACATCTCTTGCTAACAAAACAATAGATTAAATATATACTTCGCTTAATTTTACTTAGTGGAAATGTGCTAAATATAAAATAAATATTAAAAATTAATTCATACAAGTATCATCGTAAGGGGACTGTTGTATAAAGTACTTGCACTCTGCTTGTGTTGAATATAATGGCATCTCGCGGGTTAAGGCGTTATCACAAAATAAAGTCGGCCATCAAGGTTGGACTGGTTTCTTATAATAAATGTTATTTCATTAAATCAAGTGAAATTGATGCCAAAATTAAAATATTGCATATTATAGATAAAAATACAAAATTCTGTCTGCATTGTCTGAGTCGACAATAAATTAAGCTCGCTTGAAAATATCACTGATTATAAGGTGGCGAAATTAAAAATAAAAAAAAAAAAGAATGAAAGATTATCAGAATCATTATCGCAAAATATTTGTCTTAAACTCTAGAAACATATTACCTAATACCAGAAATAAAAATTAATTAAAATGTCAGCTAAAATTGAAAAAGAATGTGTCGGCCTAGTTACAGCCAAACCTTACTCAGATATTTCTCTTTGGACACATATATCTTATTACATTTTGTGGAAACATGCAGAATTTGCTCCATGCTATCAATAATTTGAGAAATTATTTATCTCACGTTAAAGCCAAAATGGAGGCATTGTACTTATGTCTTCAATTTCATGCGTTTAATATTAGATACTAATTAATGATTTGGACAATTATTTTGCAAGGGGCTTTCAAAAACCCCTCTTGGCCAACTATCGAATTGAAAGAATTTTGCCCATATTTTTGTGGAGATAAAGGAAAAAAAAAATTAAATAAAAAAAATCCCCTCAGTAAGCCCCATCCCCCCAGATTTATACTATCTTTACGTTTAGCCCATTCCCCACCGTGAAGAAATTTTCCCCAAAAACCAAAGTGAAAGCTAGTGAACGTTTAAACTGAACGGGTGGGTCAAAAAACGCGGATTTTTAAAAAAAAGAAAACACATTTATTGAACGTGGTTGTGATTTTTTTTAAACATCAATATTAGTTTGAGGGCTTAGCTCAAACGGTAGTTTTGTCTGTAAAATGAGCTAATGGCCCCGGGGTTTTGTTTCCCTTTGCTATGGTCTTGATTATAATAAATTTTGGGTTGGAGGGGGGGTGAGGTTTTCTGACTTGATTCAAGTATTTTAAAAATTACATGTGTTTAAATTTTAATCAGCCACCCTTAGAAAGTGCCCCAATTTAAATTTCCCCAAAAAATGAAAACGAAAACATATGTTTTATATATTTTTTTGGAAAAAAAATTCAAAAAATATTTGTAATTAACTGTACAAAACCCAGTATGCCTGGAAGATCGCAATGATTTAAAAATTTTTTAAGCCTGGGAAAAGCTCAGGGGTAGAGAATTAGCCCATATATCCAAGGGTCCTGATTTCCATTGTGTCTAAATTCATTTTTAAAATTTTTAAATAAGAAAAAATTTGAATGGGAAAATTTTAAAAAATTTCCCGTCTAAAATTTCCCATATAAAAGGATAAATATTTAAGAGCTGATAAAAAATGTATAAAAATTTTAACAAAACAAATTATGAGACAATGTTTTTTTTTTTTTTGCCCGAAATGTTTTTATGGCTAATTGTGGGAATACTAATCTTAAACTCACGTTTTTTATCCTTCCCCCCTTCCACCCACTCTTCGTCCCCCCCTTGTACCAAAACCCTTTCCCCCAACTCCTTTTACCCCCCTTTCAAACCCCAAACCCCACACCAAAATCTTTACTCCCCCACTCTCTACCCACCCTTTTTAAAAAACTCCCACACACATCCCTTTCCCCTCACTCCTACACCCCCTTTTACCACCCCCTCCTCCCAACCCACTCCTGCACCCATCCCCCTAACCCTTCCCCCACCCCTTTTTTTCACCCCCCCTTCAAACCCCCTCTTTCTTCTTAAAACACTACGCCATCCACCCCTTTTTCCCCTGATTCCCCCCAAATCTACAGCGGTTGATATTAATTTAAACACTAGGTTTTTTTTTTTTTTTTTTTTTTAAAACCCGTTTAATGCCAAAAAGATATGAAGTAATGCTATTTTAAATAGGTTTTTACTTTTTTTTTGAGTCTTCGATGGGAAAAGAATATTATTTTTAATTTTAAAAATCAAAACTTGGTATTTTCTTTAAAGCCAACAATTCCGTTTACATTTTTTCTTTTACATTTATTTTAAAAACCCCATTTTAAAAAAATTATCTTTTGTAAAATCTTTTTTTATCATTTTAAAAAAATAGCGGGAAAAATTTTGGGGTTTTGTTATTAGTAAATATTAAATTTTTGATACACCCTATTTGCTAGTACCGGGGTCATTAATTTGAATGGCTATGAAATTGAAAACAATGCTTTGGGTTTTTTCCCAAATTTTAAAAAAAATTTACAATTTTTGAGAGAACCAAAGAAAATTTTTGTTTGTATAAAAATTTTAATTTTGTTTTAAAAGGGTTTCTAAAAGGAATGGAATTTTTTTTTTAAGATAAAGATTTAAAATTTCCTAATGTGTTAACTAGTTTTTAAAAACCCCCCTAAATTTATTTATTAGGGGAAAATTTAAAATTAAAAGTAAAAAATTTAATTAAATGTTGAAGTGCGTCCCTTTTTTCTGTTAGCTCCCGTTTTTGGCTAGACGGGTTTTCTCCCCGGGGGTTTTTTTAGTTTCACGCGTTTTTGAGTAACCCGGTTGCCTATACGCATATACATGAATTTAAAAATTTTGGATTGGGATGAGGACGGTATAAATTCAGAGGAAATAGATCCAGCTTTGAGTTGAGAGATATGGGGAAATACCCTTTAGAAGAATACACAAAAAACAGACTTGGCTGGTATTTAAATCGGTCAACCTCCCTTTCTATGGCAAATCCAACAAGTAAACTACACACTTAGACCTCATCCATCGTGGATGATATAGTATAATCTATAAAGGGTTTGTTGAATCGTTCTAACATTTCAAAAATTATTTTCTCTTATAGCTCAAATCTATTTTGCTCAGAAAATTTTGTCGGCCATACGAGAGATATTAAAAGTACACGTTTTTAAATGGTAGCTATAAAATATATTTGAAATATTCTCTTATGCAAGGTATTTAAACTCATCTCCCTTTAAGATAGTTATTAAAATAGATCTTAAAGTATTTCCCGTTGTAGCATCTCAATTATGTAAAATTGACATCCACACCACGAGCCTACATACAAATACTAAATTATGATAATTATTATAGCGGAATCCAAAGAAGAGAATTAAAATTGACATATTTACGTATTTAGGAATAATATGCTTCAACATCTACTTTCCATGACTGTATGGGCTCGGATACAGCTACCATGCTTCCGAGTAGAAGATACTACAAGTGTGTAAAATAACACTCACGAGACGAATCCTTATAAAAATATTACAGCTGAATCCAAAGAAGATATTTAAAAATGATTTATTTAGTAATAATATCCTTAAAGATATACTCACCATAACAGGATCGGATCGGATACAATCACCATGTTTTAATGGTAAATCTCACACACGTCCTCGCTGTATCATCCAATAGTTGAAATGGACGAGACCGGCTTGGAAGCAAAGTCTCTAGTCTAGAGCGCTGCTGCCCTTGCGGCGTTCCTTGGGACTTTTGTCTCTTCCTCCCCCTTCTATTTATTTTCCTTTCTCCCCTTGTTAACGTCTCTCCCATTTTACCTGTGTTTACGCTTTATTACTTTCTATTCCTGTTTGGTCATAGAAATCGTATATAATGAGTGCCGCTCAGATTAACTTATTGTACTTCACCACGTGGTATCATCGAAGAAGGAATCCTCACTCTATCACCTACAGAAGTACTAGCATGCCATGAAGTTTGGATGGTGGGTCTCACCACGTTGTTGAGGGAAATACTCCTCGATCTCCTAAGTATCAAGGTGTTATTAATAAGTCCATAAGACTTATGGGTCTAGTCAAAAAGACTAGAATTTGATATCATGTCCTTCAGAATATTTTATATAGTCAAGGCGACTATACATTTTATCATGTCCTTTTGACTTAGTTTGTATAGTCGAAGCGACTATAAATTTTATCATGTCTTGCAACCCACCTCCCCCCTTTTCTATACTAGGGTGAGGATGACTGGAAAATCAGGCTAAACAGCGTACTTTTAACAACATATCTTTATTTGTAATAAACAAAGAAATAGTACAAAATTATAGCACACCAACAAAAAAATATAGCGTGAAGTGCGTCTTCATTTCTAACATAGAAATAGATCCGATTAGAGTACGGAGACCTTAACTCAACAATGCTCAACCCCGTACGGGAAATGTAACAAAGAGTAACAGTAAATGCTAATACGCAAGTGCGATGAACATAATCATACATATCAAACAACAATCCTAAATGACTAATATCAAAGCCAATGGTTCAAGGATCAAAGATTATTTAATCTATCAAAGTGGAGCTCTAAAGCTGTAGATATTCAAAACTCCCGCGTAACACATTAGCGATCACTGCAGAAGCTAGGCATTACGCGCTAACAACCCTCAACAAATATCATAATGTTAATCTAATGTAGAAACAATAACAATCAACAGTGGACCAAGTCCCAATCTATCCTATAAGCGCCCTGCCTCCTAATTATTGTATTTGCCCAGACGACACCTAATTATAAGCATAATCCATGAATAGTTACAAGACGGGTGGTAAGCCCAAGACGCAGAGTTAGACTTTGCGCACTCAATAGTATATAAAAGTATCAACAAAGCCAATAAGCACAATTAATTTTGGCTGGAGCCCAAAAAGACGGCAGAAGGGCGACGGCATTTTCAACTACTGCCAAGAAGCGCATGGCGTAGCAAGGTTTAATATTCAAAATAAGAGTTAAGTGCAGAACAATAATTTTGACTGGTTTCCCCATATTACGCCGAAAATGAATTTGGTGCAAAACAATAATCCCAAGCCCTATGTCGCCGTTCTCACCTAAAGTCAGCTGGGGGTGTAATAAGTGATGATAGACCACCAGCGTCACAATATATATACAAAAAGAATTCACAGAGAGGGGAAGGGATGCAAGGAGAGGGGAGGAAGGAGAAGCGAGAGAACTGGGAAGATGAGAAGGATCGAGCAACTTGCCGAACAATCTAGACGCTACGCGTGGCGGAACAAGGAACTATCTTCTTTTTATGGCCAGTCTCGGGTTTGGACGCTTAGTGGCGCCCGTTGAACGCTCCATTAGTCTATCGGGTGGTCGGTTGGAGCGAGGAGGTCGTCGAAAGTGTCCATTGTGCTGCGCAGCTCTTCAAGGAGGTTCAGTGAGTGTCCCCCAATCGATTTAGCCATAACTCGTAACTCGTTACATCCAACTTGTGGCTTGTTACAGTCTTTTTGACTTAGTTTATTAGTCAAGGCGATTCTAATGTTTATCATGTTCTTTTGACTTAGTTTATATAGTCGAGGAGACTATAACGTTTATCTAGATTTATTATTTCAGTCAAATGACTAGATTTTTGTTTTGTATCCTTCTGACTTATTTGGTGTAGTCAAAGTGATTCTAATGTGTTCTCAAGTCTTTCAGATTTCTTATATTATTCCATGTGAATAAGTTTTTCCCTATGTCCATATGACATAGCTTAAATATAGGAGACGTGAGCTCCAGAGGTAATAAGGACTTAGTCTTAAAGGTTTCTTTTTTACACAAGTACAGTACTTCATTTTTAGTTCTTATGACTAGTCTCTTTTATCATGACGCCGTGGACGTCGTGTTCAGTTGTTTAGTATTTGTATGGCAACAACCGGGTTGTCATTCCTTTTTCTTGGATCCAGTTGGGTTAATGTGTTGAATCATTCTTGTGGGCACGCTTTGCGTGTGGTATTAGCAGTGGTGGGTAAAGCGTGGAACTCCACGTGTGTCCATACTGGGGTCCGACCAGATAATGCCTTTACTTTTAGCCCGTCGTTGGCTCCTATTCACCAAGTATTAAAAGTTAGTGTGTACAAAAAGTAAAGTTGTACCACAGGGAATGAGTTATTGTATAAATGTACTATTGATTGCTCTGGTAGTACCTATTGGGAAAAGGACCGGCCATAGTACTATTTGGTGTTGACGCCTGTTTGCTAGCCATCTACCAATGCAATTAAAAAACCCTTTCTCATATCATTCGTTATACAATGTATCTTCAGGACTTTCTTAATTCCCAATAAAGCAAGCTAGTTCAAGTTATATATATAATAGTAACTCTAAACTTATAGGATTTACAGTTAACTTTCATTGGTAATTGGTAATTATTTCACTGTTTTTCCTTTTAGACCCTACTGACAGTAGCCTGGCACTTGCCAAGCTGTTTTGATAGTGAACAAGCTCTTCCAGCCTACTGCCTCTGACCATACTGCCTTGGACGCTTATTTACCCGAGCAGCGGCAAGACAATCCTATAGTTTGGACTTGCTATATGTCAACACATCTTGTATGTAACGTAAAGTTTTCCGTGATCCACGATATGTGCACTTGTTTCCTGAACTTATATATTACACGTTCAATTATCAAACCAGCATTAATCTTGTATAACTATTATAATCTTATATCTCATATATGTTTTTCTATAATAAATCTATTTATTTTTAACTTAATTATTTGTCTTGTGTAATGAATTATCCCAGCGATAAAATTGTTACGCGTAAACGTTTCAAATGTATAATTCCTATAAAAATCTAAATATTTAATAAATGTGTGCTTAACGCTGTAACCAATGCTGTATAGGGATAAATAGTTAGTTATACAATTTAAGCGTTGTGTATTTGTGAAAGCTAAGCAGGAATCATCTTATGAACAGGTCAGCATGGAATATAGCAGTAAAAATTAGGCCTACTTAATGACAATATGTTATTTAATTATATTACGCGCTTAGGTCTCATAGGTTTAGAATAGTGAAATTTAAAGACTGTTTGGTTACAGCTGCATCGTATACTAATATTTTAAATAGGCAACATTGTTAAGAATTGGAAAACATGACCACTTATATCATTCATTATGCTTAGCTATTTTAAATAGTCAAGAGTTTAACCGCTCACAAACTTTTGTTTGCACTCATTTAAAAAAAATATGTATTTGTACTTTCTTAACGTTATTTTGGAAGTGACAACATTTCCTACCTTTTAAAAATACGTCTCAGTAACTAGTACTGTATATAAACGTACCTGACTAACCAGTCGAGGTAAATCGGGGAATAGGGTTAATTTAGAGAAGATAGATATCCTAAGTGAACGTGGTAAGCCATAAAACGATTAAAAAAACACCCCTTGATTCTTATTGGGAATTTAGCAGTGATACTTTTAAATCTATATTTATGTATTTAATAAATATTACAAATTAATTTTAAATATTTGTTTGTGGTTCCTGAACGCAGAGCTAGATAGAAATACATTTAGTCTATATTTGTTCACTCAATGGCTTTCTTAGACAAGACATTATATTGTAGAACGTTTAAATTTTCTTGAAAATACTCGTTTTTCAAAATATACACAGAAAAATCTTCTTGATAATTACTAAGAATATTGCCATCTTATCAACAAATAGGCTAGAAAGAATAAGATGGGTGTCATGTCTGCTTTATAGTGTGGGTTTGAGATAAAAAATATGTGTTATAATAGTGTTCTTGTAGTAAAAAAAACATTGTGAATCTAGATGATAAAAGGTATTAGTGAAAGAATTACTTTGGATTTTACTACGTCAATTTTCATCAACTTGTCTCAAATTCAAATTTTAATAGCAAAACTTATCTTCGATATCTCTTCTTTTCCAAAACCCTGGAGATCAACCAACCCAACTTCTACAAGAATATAAGTCTTCCTCATCTTCTCTCATCCCTTTGTTCTCTTATTTGTCTCTACTTTGCGAAGATTACTTGCTTGAGGAAAATGTGAAGGTAAATTAAAAGCTCTTTCTCTCTTTGCTGTTTCCTGATCGTTGCCCCTAAGTTTTTTGTCCTCCTGATTTATCAAAGTCTTTCTTCCTCCAACTACCTCTCACATTCCCAACAAAATGGCAGTGTGTCCATGGATTTTTGGTCGTCAAATGTCGAGCTAAAACATGCTGGGAAAATTGACACCATCTTTCCCTTATTCATTTGATGAAGGTCCAAGAAAGTAAAGGGTAGATTATTTTATTTTTTTTTATTTTATTTTTATTTTATTAAGACCGCATCTTTCTACCCCTTCGGGTTATACGCACTTACGTAATGGTAATGGTAGGGGATTGTGAGATGAAATGAAGGACCTCGTTTAACGTGGAATCCGAACCCGGGGGAGATCGGGGATTCCCCACTCACAAGATGTCTTGTCAGGGTAAGGAAGGGTTTGGGGATCAATAAATTTTTGCCGGGACGAGGATTGAACCCTGGCTGCCGCCAGAAGTCTGCCCTTAACCCCGACCCCGGTCCCTTAGGAGCAGAAAAAATAGAGTTCACCACATATACACATGGGGGAGGTTATATAATCCAATAATCCACTATCATGATAGTTTTTTCAGTATTAAATAAAATTGGCCCTTTAGCATCAGGTATCCCCCTTTTATATGATCTCCGTTTTCCCTCTTTTCTGATTTCAAACTAAATACTCGTAAACAAATGGTTTTTTTTGTAAATGGTTTAGAATAAATTACAAGTATTAATGTTAAAATATTTGGGCCACTGATCGTAGAACCAGGCGTATAATTCAAAAAAAAAACCCTTAAACAAACATGGTTACCTTATCGGGGGAGGACAAAAAAACTATTGAATCAAATTATTGTAATGATTAGTAAATGTCAGTTTTTGTAATGGCCCCACAAACCTCAAATAAACATGTAAAACATTTCTCACAAAAAATATTAAAAAACAACTCAAAAGGAAGGGTGGAGTCAATTTATCTAAAAACTAGAGTAACCCAAAAATTTAGAAACATTCAATCAAGCTTATCGTCAATTCGTTAAAAAAAATCTTTTACTTGAGAAAGAGGACAATGTTTTATTTTAAAATATGAAAATTTTGGCTTTTACTGGTGACAAAAAACGCGTTTTTTAATTTTTTTTTTAAAATGAGTCCCCTTGACACCAACTCTTTTAAATTGCTAAGGCCAAATCTAAAATTAGAAATGTGAAAAACGGGATAGGAAATCAAGTGATGGTGGCCATCCACAGTGCCCCTAGCTCAGTTTGACCTCTATTTTTTCCCATCAGTTTGGTTACTACCATCGACATCATCGGAACTATAAAGAGTGCTGTGTGATAAGGTTTGTGAAACAAACAGTTTTAAATGACCCATTTTGCGATTGCAGGGGAAAAAACTGAAATGTGGAACGGGGGGCCCTCTGACAAGACATCTTGTAACGTGGGGAATGCCAGGCCTCCACCGTGGTTCGGATTCCACGTTAAACTGTAGGTCCTTCATTTCACTCACAATCACCCCTACCTTTACACATTAGCGAAAGTGCGTATAACCCGAACGGTTAGTAAGAAACGGTGCTAATAATAACAACAGGGAGGCACTCAGTTGAAAAGGTTAGCTGGGGAGTAAGAGAGTCATCTTGTGAGCAATCTGGGACTGGCTGTGTTGAACTAAATCCCTGGACCGGAAACCCAAAT